>CAWUER010000383.1:0-216189 GCA_963921195.1 Pegoplata infirma | reverse complement strand
AAAAATACCCCTCCAAATGGGTGTGAAAACATTGCTCTAGTTTGTTTGTTTTTTGTATGACAATTTTGTATCTTCTTTTTCTTCGTTTATCCCCAAGTGTCCGGGACTATTTTTATTCGACACTCAAAAGAAAAACTATGTCAAAAAATCTGTAAAACGACTTTCAATTTGATTTAGCAAACTTTCAGCAGATTTTTTTGCTTAAACTGATATTTTTATCATCTCTGTCATTCTGTTTTGGCTGTAGGCAAAATCGCCCAAAGAAAAATGGCCCAAAAAAGAAAACGAAAATTCACCCAAAAAATTTTCATACAAATTTGGGTCATATTTCATATGAAAAGTTACCCAACATTTTTGGGCAAATTTTCATAGTTTTTGGGTAAAATTTCGAAATTAAAAATTGGGTGTTTTTTCATTACGAAAAATTACCCAAAAATTTTATATGAAAAATTGCCCAATTTTATTTTGGTTTTATTTTTTGTCAAAATCTTAAAATGTCAAAACTGAATAATGCATGTCACAATAAATCAGTATATTATTATTTTTAGAAACAGTAAACGCATATTGTTTTTTTTTTTTTTATAAAATATATATTTTACTAACCAAGAATAAGCTGAAGTAAAGACGTTCCGTTGTTGCTAACATACAAAGGCTCAGCTGGGAATCGAACCCAAAACCCCTGCTCTTACATGCAGATTACCACGCTATATATTAATATATCGCAGCGCGGTAGAAAATCAAAAGTAATAAATTAAAAAACAGCATGCAACTTCTATGAAAGCTCCGCAGGCGAAAAATTTTACCAACAAATTTTAACAAAAAATCGCGCGATTTTTTGTTAAAATTTGTTGGTAAAATTTTTCGCCTGCGGCGCTTTCATCGGTGCTAGTTCCAATTTCTTTTATTTCGTTAAAATTTAAGTTTCATACTTAAAACTTTTACATCAATTACCTATGCATTTTACGGGCTGTATTCTCAAAACAACGATCTATAAAAATAAATAATAACCACGTAACCTACGGTCTTATCTTAAAAGTTTTTTTCTTTGTCTTAAAGTTATTCTGCGTAGCCGGCCTTCGGCCGGGAGTAAGGATTACAAACTCCATGCCTTAGACCCACCCTCTCCGCAAAAAAAAGCTTTTCTGTGTAGTTTGTGTTTTGGAAAAAATGTGTTAGAAAAAATCTTTTTTTATTTTATTTTGGGCCATTTTTCATTTCTTTTTTGGGCTTTTTTTCGTTAATTTTGGGCGAAGTTTCGTATTTTTCTTTTTGGGTCATTTTTCATATTTTTTGGGCGATTTTGCGTTTGGGCGATTTTTCATAAAATTTTTTGGGCGATTTTTCTTTGGGCGATTTTGCCTACAGCCTTCAGTTTTACAAAATAACAGAAATTTTACTGCATTTTTAATAATTTCTTTTTGCTGAACTTCAAAATATTTTTGAACATATTTTTAGCAGATTATTTTTTAAATATAAATCGGAATGGCACGAAACCCTTAAGGCTTTTTTTTAGGTCAGCGGTAGATTTTTTTTTTAAACGCATTTGAAGTTGGTGAATTTTCATTATAATTAAAATAATAACACAGAGGAACAAAATTTAAGAAATTTGATGCTTATGGATTGACATACATAATTTATAGTAGATTTTGGTATGCTGATTCCGAATTTCTGCTCCAAATGTTAAAGTTAGCTTTAGTATTTGAGATATTCCCAAAATTATTATTATTATAAATTATGATGATTTTTACTTTTTTTGCAAATTGGCTTGAAGTTGAAGACCGTTACAATTTTTGTTAAATTTTATTTAATCTACAGACTATACTTTATCATTGATGCTGAATTGCATAATGGTAGGTTCTAGGATACTCCTTATACACTGAAAGAATTATTGTTCATTATATCTTTGAACAAATTTCATAAAACCAAATTCATAGAATCTATGAAACAATTCATTTGCTGAATGAATATTCATAAGTATTCTGAAATATTTCATAGAATTTTATTCATAGATTTTATTAAATTCATAGAAAAAATTCATAAAATTAATGAATGTCATTCATAGAAGAAAATGCCATCAATATGCCATTTAATTTTTTAAATAATTAAAATAATGTTACAATAATTAAAACAGTTGAATTAATTTATTAAAAAAATAAAAAAAAATAAAAAAAACATTAAAAAAAAAATTTTCATTGCTGCCCAGATCGGGGCTCGAACCCAAGACCTACCGGCTGAAGTGGTAATTGTCGACGCCTTAGCTATCAGCGCCACCAAAGAATAAAAATCTCGGCAACTAACGCTTGGTTTTATAACTCTTCATTTTTGTAAATACACAAAATATTTGTTTTCTACAAACACACACACAGCGTTTGGCAGAGCATTGTGACAGAGCAAAGACACATACTCAATATGTTAGCAGAATATTATTCAAATTTGATTTTAAGTGTTGTTACTTGTTTATATAATTTAGCTAAGTGGCTAGATACTAAGATTCACGAACAAGAGGTTCTATGTTCGAATCTCGGTGGGGATAAGTTAAAAAAAATATAAATTTTTAAAAATAGTAAATTGTAAATAAATAAAATAACAAAAATAAATAAAAATAAAATTGAAATAATAAAATAAAAAAAAATAGAATTGAATAATATTTTTTTTTCCATAGCCTATGAACTTTTTCATAGGTTTCTGCACGCAAAAAAATAACTGGTGTAAGAATAACTACTGTAGCTTAGGTAAAATTTTTTTTATATGGTTTCAAAAAAATATACTAGTACACTCATAGAAATATCTTAGTAGAAAAATTAGTAAACCCATTGTAGATCAACTTTTACAGAATAATGTCGTATTCAACAAAAATAATGTTGATATCGTTGAATAATCAGTAAAGTTGAATCAACTTTTTACAACGCTTATACAGAATTCAATAGATAAAACCAAAAAAAAAAAACAACCCTGTTCGTTCATTTTTGTATTATCAAGTTGGTAGCAATGCATTGCAATGTGAAATTTGTTTGTCTCTTATAAAATTATTTTATGTGTTTGTTTCTTATAAAAATATTTAATATTATAAAAATAAATAAAAATAGGATCTGATGGTCAGATTCTGATTTGTAAATATTTGGTAAGTAATAAAATACATTGGTTACTTTATGTATTCATACTATATTATATTTTTTTTTTGTTTTTTTTAAGGTTTTTGATTTGGTGTCATTAGAAAACTGGAGAATGGCTTACGAGTGCATAACATAAATAAACGAAGTGTGTGTGAAAATCTCGTGCAGCTTAAAAAGCCGGTGATAATTCTAAAAAATATTGTGATTTTTACTTAATAAAAGAATATTAACAAATTACAACAAGCTTTTTTTATTAATAAAATTTCTTATATCAACAAAAATATGAGTTGAGTTTACAAAAAATACGAGTTGATTTACAAAAGAACGAGTTAATCAACTTTTACAAAAACTGACAACAATTTTTATTGAAATCAACATAAATATTTGTAGGGTCAAAATCAACAATGATTTCTGTTGAATTTACAACGATTTTCTTTGGGAATACAATGATTTTTGGTTGAGTGTAATATATAAATTTCCAAAGTTTGAGTTAAAATTGCCATTGACATTTATTTTGTATTATAACAAAGTTCACTTTGTTGCACCATTTTTAATCTTATTCCTTTATAATATTTTAATATTTGACATTGTTGTTTTTTCAAAGTGTAAACTTGATAACTTTACCTAAGTTATTTGGAAAGTATCATACTTTTAGTGGGATAACCTGCAAAGTGTTACCTCGACCAATTTAAAAATGCTTGCTTTTGAGAATAAAAAAAGTACTTAAGTACTTGATTTTCCATCCCTCATAAAAAATTTATAAATCATTTATTTTGTTTGTCTTACACAAAATTATTTTTTTTTTAATTTTTAACATGCAGTTAATAAAAATAAATTAATTGCAGAGAAAAAAGTACTCATAATACAATAATAAAGATTTATTTTTCATCACGTAAGTAGAGGGTTCAAAGAGTATTCATAAATGGTTATGTTAATCACTATTTTCTTTTCCAGTGCTCTCCAGCTATTATTGGAATCCAAATTGCGTGTCGATTTGAAACGATTGAAGAAGATCCGCTCTTACCGAGGTTTGCGTCATAATTAAGGTATCCATGTCCGTGGTCAACATACCAAGAATACTGGTCCTCGTGGTAGCACCCAGAGATACAGTCGCACTGTTGGTGTGCGATGAAATAAGAAGCTTAATTAGCTCAATTAGCAAAACATCTCCAAAATAATAATGGATTTTTAATGGGCATGTTCCCGTTGAACTAGCTTCTTCAACTTTATTTTTTGGATTAGTGATTCTGCTGCAAAATGATCGTATTAGTGAAATTGACGAATTTATCAAAGCAAATGACGAAGAATCGTTCTCCACGGGAACACATTTCCTGCGTTTTCGACCAACCCGCTAATGGAATGAATTTTATTAGACGTCTTTGGAAACATAACGTTGATTTGGATTACAATCTCTTTTTTTATTAATTTTACAGGTATGTAATGTGGAACAACTGTATTTGGTTGGCATTGCTCCAAATTTGTTTTTTTTTTTTAAAGTAGCCCCTTTTCAAGGAGAATACAACAAAAAAAAATCCAGGATCGAGAATTCAACAAAAAAAAAATCAAGGAACGAATTAATTAAAGTTCAAAGTTAAGCTGAATTTTTTTTCTGTCGTATTTTGGTTATATTTTCTTTTTTTTTTGTTATTATAACGTGTAATTTAACTTAAGATTATAGTATCAAGATTAAAATTGCCTTTCCAATGATATAAGCGATTTCGCTTTTAACTTTAAAGCGATATACCACGCTAATTATTTTTCGTCGATTCTTGATTTTTTCTTTGTTGGAATTTGCTTGATGAGATCTATCAATGATATTAATTTTTAGAGGTTTGGAAAAATGCCAGTAAAATAGAGTATAGCCGATTATAAATTTGTTATAAAATTTTTTTATCGATTACAAATTTTTTATAGAACATTTTTATCCATTATAAATTTTCTTTAGAAAAATTTTTTATCGATTATAAATTTTCTAAAAAAAAATAATGGATTATATATTTAATAATTTTGTAATCGATAACAAATTTTCTATACAAAATTTTGTAATCTATAACAAATTTTCTATAGAAAATTTTCTAATCGACAAAAATTTTTTTATCGATTATAAATTATTTTTCCATAGAAAATTTATAATTTTCTATAGAAAATTTATAATCGATAACAAATTTTCTGTAGAAAATTTTAAATTTTATAGAAAATATATAATCGATAAAAAATTTCTATAGAAAATTTATAATTTTAATTTTCTTAAATTTTAGAAAATTATAGAAATTTTGTTATCGATTATAAATTTTCTGTAAAAAATTAGTTATCGATAATAAATTTTCTATAGAAACTTTTTCATCGATTATAAATTTTCTATAGAACAATATAGAAATTTTAAAAATAAATTTTTGAAATTTTCTATGAAAAATTTATAATCGATAAAAATTTTCTATAGAAAATTTAGAAAATTTGTTATCGATTATAATTTTTTTTTAGAAATTTTATAGAAACTTTTTCATCGATTATAAATTTTATACAAAAAATTTGTTATCGATTATAAATTTTTAAAATTTTCTATAGAAAATTTATAATCAATAAAAAATTTCTATAGAAAATTAATAATTAAGTTTGTTGTTATTCGACCTTTTTATTAATATAATTAATAGTAAATAATCAAGCTCGAGGTCTTTATTTTATTTAAAAATCTTCTTTATTTCATTCCTCCAATATTTCGTTATTAATTAAATAACATCCTCAGGGACAGTCTAACATGTAAATATATTTATATTTTGATTTTTACATGTTAGACTGTCCCTGAGGATGTTATTTAATTAATAACGAAATATTGGAGGAATGAAATAAAGAAGATTTTTAAATAAAATAAAGACCTCGAGCTTGATTATTTACTATTAATTATAGAAAATTAATAATTTTAATTTTCTCAGATTTAAAAAATTTTTAATTTGTAATCGATTATAAATTTTCTGTAGAAATATTGTTATCGATAATAATTTTTTTATAGAAATTTTTTTATCGATTAAAAATATTCAATAGAAAATTTTAAAAATTTATAATCGATAACAAATTTTCGATGGAAAATTTATAATCGTTGAAAAAGATTCTATAAAAAATTTCTATAGAAAATTCATAATTTTAATTTTCTCAGATTTAGAAAATTTATAATTTGTAATCGATTATAAATTTTCTGTAGAAAAATTGTTATCGATTAGAAATTTTTTATAAAATTTTTTTTATCGATTAAAATATTCCATAGAAAATTTTAAAAATTTATAATCTATAACAAATTTTCTATGGAAAATTTATAATCGTTAAAAAGGTTTCTATAACAAATTTATAATCGATAACAAATTTTCCATAGAAAATTTATGATCGATAACAAATTTTCAATAGGAAATTTATAATCGATAACAAATTTTTTACGGAAAATTTATAATCGATAACAAATTATAAATTTTCTAAATCTGAGAAAATTTAAAATTGTCTATAGAATTTTTTTATTTATTATATATATTCATAACAATATTTTAAAAATTTATAATCTATAACAAATTTTCTATAAAAAAATTTATAATCGATGAAAAAAATCTATAAAAAATTTATAATCGATAAAAAAATTATAAATTATCAATAGAAAATTTGTTATAAATTTGCTATAGAAAATTATAAATTTTATTATAAATTTTTTATAGAAAATTTTTATCGATTTTTAATTTTCCACAGAAAAGTTTTTATCGATTATAAATTTTCTATAGAAAATTTGTTATCGATTACAAATTTTCTAAAAAAATTTGTTATCGATCATATATTTTCTAAATACCTATTTTTTTTTCAATTATAAATTTTCTATTGACATTTTTTATCGATTATAAATTTTCTATAGAAAATTCGTTATCGATTATAAATTTTCTATAAAAAATTTGTTATCGATTTTAATTTTTCTATAAAGAATTTGTTAGAAAATTTGTTATCGATTATAAATTTTTCATAGAAAATTTGTTAGCAATTATAAATTTTTTATAGAAAATTTTTTATAGATTATAAATTTTCTATAGAACATTTTTTATCGATTATAAATTTTCTATAGAAAATTTTTTATCGATTATAAATTTTATATACAAAATTTTTTATCGATTATAAATCTTGTATAGAAAATTTTTTATCGATTATAAATTTTCTATGGAAAGTTTTTTGTCGATTATAAATTTTATTATAAATTTTCTATAAACATTTTTTGTCGATTATAAATTGTATTATAAATTTTTTTATCGATTATACATTTTATACAGAAAATTTTTTATCGATTATAATTATTATATAGAACATTTTTATCGTTTATAAATTTTGTTATAAATTTTCTATAAAAACATTTTTATCGGTTATAAATTATGTTGTAAATTTCGTATAGAGAATTTTCTTTAGAAATAATCGATAAAAAGTTTTTTTTTATAGAAAATAGAAAATTTATAATCTTAAAATATTTTCTATAAAAAAATGTATAATCAATAAAAAATTTTCTATAGAAAATTTATCATCGATAAAAATTTTTCTGTACAAAAATTATAATTTTCTGTAGAAAATATATAATCAATAAAAAATTTTCTATTGAAAGTTTATATGTAATCGATAAAATAGTTTCTATAGTAATAGGCTTACATTTATTTTCTTATGTTTGCAGCAGGGACCAAAAATAACCGTTATGATTTCATAAAAATCGACCAAAAAAATTTAAAAAAATTTGTTAATTATTTAACAGCAAATATATGAAGACACATTTTAGTTAAAAATTAACAAAAATTTGCAAAGATTTCTTAAAATTAATTTTTATTTTTTTATTCAAACTTTTCGGTTAATATTTGGATTTTTATTTTCAACCTAAAAATAAAAGTTATTTTTTGATTTGTTTATTTAATCAAGAAATAACTTTTATTTCGATTTTTATTTTATTCAATCAATTTTGTAGATATATTTTACAAACTAATATGTGCATATGAATTGAAGAGCTGATTATTAAATGTGAGAATTTTATACAAAACTTTTTATCCTTTTCCATAATCTCTACAAGATCTGCAAAGCCCTATTATCAATCAAAATCAAAAGACATTCCGGACGTTGGCCATTAAAGGCTGATTTTAGGGAAAATGTGGCATATTAAAAATACAAATTTTGGTCCAAAATTTTGATTAGAATCTTTGGACGAAAATCGCATGTTTCAGGATTCTAAAATATTTTTTTTGTTTTTGTAATCTATAAAAGATTACTATTCATATTTTCAAGACATTTCATATTAATGGACATTCAAAAACGAAGCATCCGGAAATTATCATTGTGAAAAGCAACGATGGCCTAAATCAGAATTATGGGCAAAATCATAGTGCTGATTTAGGGAAAAATATGATCAAAATCGCTGTTTTAGGATCATAAGATATTTTGCCATTGTTTACACAAGATTTTAAAAATTTTAGTCCAACAAGAATTTATTACAGAAAGCAACATCTGTGGACCAAATCCCGGTTTTAGAATTATTAAAATATTTTGTACATAAATTACGCGAAACTTTGAGCAAATTTAACAAAACAAATCATACGAATTTTCAATTTTGTTAAAATTTTATTTTATTTATTTGAAAGTCAAATAAATTTGTTTGTTTTATTTTTGTTATTTATTTTGATTTTTATATTTGGTTATAAAATAACCGTTATTATATTTCAAATAATAAAAATCAAAATATTGATTGAATATTTTAAATTTTAAAATAAAAATCGTTAGAAAACTGTTTGATTTTTGTTGAAATATAAAAATTTGAAAGTATTTAAAAGTTAGTAATTTTTTTAAATATAAATTATAACCGTTATGTCCCTGGTTTGCAGATTTTTTTAATTTAATGTATCATTTTTTACAATAATAAATAGTAGTAATAAATAAAAACATTTTTGGTGATTAGTTTTATTTATGTAGTAAAGAATGTTAAAAATATAAAGGTAAATGTATTAATTAATATAAATTATTTGGTTTATTATGTCGGAATCAATTTGTTAAATTGAATAATATATTTGAATAAGTGGTAACTTTGACTTGATTAAATTGATAAATTTTACTTTATCATTTTTACAAAGTTTTCTTTTATAAATGTCATATTTTTTTTAAGACAATTTTTTACCTAAGTTTATTAACTAAATAGTCTAATAACTTGTTAAGTTGTATATTTACGTATAAACTTAGGTAGATTTTGCCAGATTTTTGTGTAATCTTACACCTGTTTTTTTTTTTGCGTGTGGTTTCTATGAATTTGTTTCATAGATTCTATGAAGGGCATCATTGGCTCACTTCTAATGATTTTTTTCATAGAATCAATGTACGTTTTCATAGCCGTAATAAACAAAATTCTTTCAGTGTACATGCATAAAAACGTAAAATTTTACTTTTTTTAAGATATTGCGAATATTTTCACTTCTAATAAGAGATTGTATAAACGTTAGACGTGGACCTTAATTAATGTTTCCTTTTTTTAACGCAAACGATTTTAAAAAAATGGTGTCAAAAATTGAGAATTTTGTGTTGTGGTTTTTACATAAAGAAAACCAAATGCGTATGACTTGCGACCCAAGTTTTCCAAAAGATTTTGTGACGTAGATTGCGAATATGGACACCAAATTTAAAAATTAACCTTAGTTTTTGAGATATTTGCAATTTTTTTTAAATTTTATTTTTTTAAATTTTTTTTATATCCTGTTATGCACTGCTAATGCTTCTATTTATGGAACTATGCAATAACCAAGTGTAATATTTTTTTAACAATTTAACACTATCCCTAGCCATATAAAGGTATATTTTGACGTCAAATTCGTAATAAAATTATCTTTAAAAAAAAACTTTTAAACAATTTTTTTTGCAAAAATTACGCACTATCCCAGCAAAAATTGGCATTACTAGTAATGGGTTTTGTAATCCGAAGCAGATGTTAATAAGTAGTTACTTATTGAATGAAACACTAACTATTTTAACGAGGGCGTGAGACAAAAATAACTAGTGAAGAGTATGCACTAAGAAAATTATATCATTAACTGTTTGTAGGTTATTTTAAAAAGTAATCAGTAAAGTCATTTTAAAAGAAAAATCACTTATTTTATAAAGGATTTAATTTTTTTACTGTTTCTGTAGTTAAAAAAAAATAATTTACTGTATTAAAAACGAATTTTCTGTTACATTTAATTTCGGCAGTAAAAAATTTCTTCTATAGTTTTACTGTTTTTTAATACAAAATAACTGAATATTCACTAGTTTTTTAATGTTTTGGTTAGTCATTAAATTAACATTTAAAATTGACTGTAATGTGTATTTATTTTAAATGAAAAAACAGTGGAATGGTTTTTAAATAAAATTTCATTTGTTTTAAGTGAATATTCACTGGAATTTACCTACATAATTCTTTGAGTGTGGAGATAAATAAGTAGTTACTGCCTCGGATTACAAATAAGGAGTAAAAACCCATTACCAATAAGAAGTAAAATAATTAGTTAATTAAAACTTTTAAAATTTAACTTGTTTTTACTAAAACTTAAAAATTGCGTTATTTTTATTAAGTTTTAAAGTACTTTTTAAGTTAATTGAATTGTAAAGGTTAAACACTGCAAGTGCAAGAAGATATTATTACTTAGAGGTGCTTTTGTAACATATTACTGAGAAGTAGTTAATTTTGGGCTTAAAATAATGTTAATGGTAATGGGTACTCATTATAAATAATGTACTTGGTAATGATTACTTTTCACTACTCATTACCACGTTTTTGCTGGGATTCTACGTCTTTTCACTTATGACCAAAGTGTTTTCTACATACGACTTTCAACATTTCAAAAATCAGACGATAGGTTCTTACGATATAAAAAAAAATGCAAAAAAAAAGATAAATTTAAAAAAATTTGCAATATTTATAATGCCCAAGGTCTGTACTCTTAAATTATGTAAACAGTTATTAACATTTTATAAAGATACGCGAATTATTAAAAAAAAAATTCAAAAAAGTGGATTTTTCTAAAAAAAAATAATTTTGCAAATATTTAAAAAAATAAAGCTAACTTTCAAATTTGATGTACATATTCGTAATCTACGTCCCAAAAGCTATTAGAAAAGTTGGGTCGCAAGTCATAAGATTTTTTGTGTTCCTCCGTGCTATTTTCCTTAAAAAGCTTATTAACGATCAAAAATTTCTCTTTGGTGTGATAAGGTTTAAGCTTTAAAATTGACTGAAAAAAAATGAGGACCGTTGGGGACTTAAACTAATTATTTATACCCTCCAACCACAGTATGGGGGTTAGGGTGGGTCGATGAACTGCATATTTGCGAATCTCGTTAACTAATAGCAAAAACTCGCCGCGCATTTTCGAGCTGATAACGGGAAAAATCATGAAAAAATTTTAGGAGGGTACTTTTAGGCCTCTGCAAGCGGTTTTAATTCGCGGTTTTTGGAAAAAAATATTTTTTTTAATTTTTTAAAAATATTTTAAAAATTAAGTAAAATAATGCTTATTACGAAACAAGTTCCGAAAAAAATTATCTCGCCAATTTAACCCGTGGATGCATTTTTATACCGAGAAAAGTTCGATTTATATAAAGGGTGTCCAAAATTGAGGTATCATTTTAATTTTAATGAAAAAATTAGTTTTTTTTCAGATATTAAAAATATTTTTATTTCAGTTTACTACAAATAGGTTCCGGTTACAAATAAAAAAAATATGTGCGTCAAGTGGCCCCCCTTACTGGCTCGGTAGGCTTCCAATATTTTACCAAAATTATCAAACACGTTTTTCAATAAACTATTGTCAATGGTTGATATCTGCTTGATAATGTTGGTTTGAAGGTATTGAACTGTTGTGGGATTATTGCTGCACTCTTTCGATTTCAAAAAAACCCCACAAAAAAAATCTAAATGTGTCAAATCACACGATCTTGTTGGCCAATTTACTCCTCCTCTGCGAGAAATATTGCGATTTTCGAACTTGTCTGTCAAAAGATCCATTGTTTCTCTTGCAGTGCGACAAGTGACATTATTCTGTTGAAACCACATATTCTCTACATCTAAATCATCAATTTTCCGCCTCAAAAACCTTCGGATCATCTCCCTGTAGCGATTTCCATTGACCGTAATCACATTTCCATTTTCGTTTTCAAAAAATATGATCTGATAATTCCTCCGGACCACAAACTTTACCAATCCATACCATTTGTGGATGTAATGGTTGCTTTAAGATAACTCTTAGATTCTCTTCACCCCAAATGTGACAATTCAGCTAGTTGACGTAGTCATTGAGCTGGAAATGTGCTTCGTCGGAAAAAATTATTTTGATAAAAAATTCTCATTTTTTTCTTTCTATTTAAAAAAAAAAAATTATTAATAAAAACACGTTGTTCCTTCGTGTATCGTTTCATATTAACTAACCGGAATGTATTTAGAATCTGAATAATAAAATTCAGAATAAAAACTACAAGTAGAAAAAAATGGCAGCAAAATTAAAATGATACCTCAATTTTGGACACCCTTTATATAAAAAAAAATATTTTTTATTTCACTCAAATGCACTCAAATGGTGCATTAGGCCGATTTAAGAACATGAATGATAAAAAAAAAAATTCGGGTATTTATAGCAATCCGCAAGTGCAAAAAATTCGCAAATTACAAAAAAATTAAAAATGGGTATCAAAATTTTGGTAAAATAAAGCGTTTTAAGAAAATGATAAAAAAAACAAAACAAATTGGGGTACACTCACTTTGTCATTCCGTGTGTAACGCATCAAAATATTGGTCTAGGATCCCATAAAGGATATATATTTATGATCAGTGATCGATTTTAAGACATTTAAGCGATGTCCGTCAGTCTGTCCGTCCGTCCGTCTGTCTGTAGTTAACGCGATGCAGTCCAAAATAAAACAGCTAGTCTCTCGAAATTTGGCACGACTATGTCTTATGTTCCTAGGCAGGTTAAGTTCGTAAATGATAAAAATCGGACCAGGGTGGAAAAGTTCCCCCTTGAAGAACTAAACCAACCTCTGAAAAACACCATTTTATTACATGATTTTTTGTGTTTTTGTTTAACAAATGCAACATTTTTATACTACACTCAAAATAATTCTACAGTCAAAGGTTTAGTAAGTGATATTGTACCCAAATCTACTAATTAGATACTAATTTTAGTATCCTCAAAGTACTGGTTACTGGTTTTGACTAATATTAGTTAAAAAATTTAGTATTGGTTACCAATTTCTGCACTAGGTCCTTTTGGACTAAAATTAGTTAAATTTTTAGTATTAAATACCCACGTTTTTTTTTGGGTGTACAAGAAGTTCAAAGTCCTGCATTTGGGCCCAAAGGATTACATAATGTCTTTTTTTCGGTCTGGCCCCCTTTTGTGAGAGTTGTTAAAAAAATAGTTAAAATAATGATAAACTTGTATTTCTTTAGTGCAAAAAGCATAAGAGTCCCCGCACAACAATGTCGGAGCGGTTGACGGTTTCGGTCATGAGAGAGTATAGGCGCAAAACAAAAGCGGCGGCGGGAAATTCCGTCATACGTTAATACTTACACTATTTTTTCACTTTTTACACATATTTTTATTTTATGTTATTGTTTTTTTTTTAATATCAATAGATTTTTCCATTTTGATTACTTTTTTTGTGTTTTTTCAGAATTTTTAATATTTTTTTTGTTAGAGATCACATTTTTTTTGTTTACTTAATCGAAATATTTATAAAAATGTGGCAACATTTTAATATCAAAAATTAAAAGAGAGAGAGAAACCGACACAAAAATAAAATTAATTTTATTCAAGCGGTTTTCGGTCGAGCGTTTTTTCTTGCCAAATTTGTATGAAAAAACGTCACCGACATTGTTGTGCGGGGACTCTAAGAATGAATTTTTAAACATATATTTCGAGAAGAAATTTGCCCTCCCCAAATTACCACTACCGACCCCCCCCCCCCCCAAAAAAAAAATAATACTAAAACGCCCCTGATTTTTTATTTTTATTTTTTTGCATGTTGGAGGGTACACTAAAAAAAAAACCTTGTAAAATTAAAGAAATACTTGTGACTTTTTTTTTGTGTGCTACCTCCTATTTTACGAGAATTCCTAGTAATTTTACAAGCTTTTTAGCAACAATCTTCTAATTTTACAAGCTTTTTACCATTAAAATTGTAAATTTACAGTTTTTTGGCGCAATTAAAATTACAAGGAATTCTCGTGAATTTACTAGATTTTTTTTTGTAAAATTATCTTGAAAATTTGTAAAATTATAAAAATAATTGTAAAATTACAAAAAAAAAAATTAAATTTCGATTTGTTAAAAAACACGGAAAACTGTCAAACATTGGTAAAATGGGATTTTTTTTGTGTATAAAAGATTCGGCACAGCGAACACTCTTACTTGTTTTGTTTAGATTTGACAATCAACGATATTAGTTGTGATCATAGACTATTAATAGAGACGAAGGTGTCAAAAATTGAACTTTCAAAGTACAACTTGTATGCATGAATTTTTTGTCAAAGTACAACTTGTAAAAATGTATTGTGTGGTGAATTCACATCGACACGTGTGAAAAATTAGAAAAAGATAGTTATATTGTTTTTTCTTTCACCTTCGCCTCTATTATACTCTATGGTTGTGATGTTGCTTTTACTGATACATATTCATATAAAAAATAAGTCCTATCTTTGACATATTTATCGTGTTCCAAAATGAATAAAAAAAACAGCAGAAAATTTGCTTTTTACCTTTTTCGAATTTTACTTATCATCACGAAAAATGTCTTTTTTTAATTTCGTCGATTGCTGTGAAAATTCTGGTTCCTTTTGGTCTTAAAACTTTATATTTAAATGTTTAGAGAAATCGGAAAACTTAAAATTTAACTCGTGTCGCTTGGTAGTTAAAGTTTCGCTTTAAAAAAATGTTCGGTTTGTTTTTTTTAGGACCACGGGCTCAAATTGTCCGATTTAGTTACAAATTTATACAATGGGTTTATGGACCAAATTTGAAAAATGTAATTTTAAGTGATGGTTCATAAAATTCAAAAAAGGTTAAAAATAAAAAACATTTTAGACGCTAGGTAGTTAAAGTTTGGACCTAAAAAAATATGTTCTGTTTTTTTTTTTCAAGGCTAAACTTTAGCCTCCCAGCAGCGCGGGCCTAAATTGTCCGGTTTAGTCAAAAATTTAAATACACACAGAGAAATGTTTAGTTGGAATTCCATTATGAAAACGAAATTTTGATAAATCTTATACATTTTTAGTTGTTATTGTAAATTTTTTATCACCATACCAAATAAATAACAGTAGTAATAATTAGTTTCCAATCGTGACCGAATGGATGTATCAACAACTAATAATTTGGTTAATATACCCAAACTTAAAACTAATAAAGTTTTTGAAAAAAATTTAGTAAGTACAACCGTTTCTTTTAGTCTTTATTTTCCCTCTCGACCAATAATCATTTGTTTAAATTAATAAATTCCTAAAACATTAGGTAATGGTATCCACAACTGAAAATGTTGGTTAACTTGACCAAATTTTCAATAATTTTTTATTTTTGAAAAATTTTACTAAACTTTAAATTTGTATTGGTATTCTTAACTAATAATTGGTCGTTAGGATTTCATTTCAATTAAAAAATGTTTCACGTCAAAAAAAAAAAAATTAAAATAGTAATCATTTAAAACAAAAATGTGATTGTGTTCAGACGTTTTTTAAATTTTAAATCAAATTCATGTAAAATTTCCTAAAAAGTGTTACAAATTTTGACGGTAAGTTGATACTAGAGTTGTCAATTACTCGACTTTCAACTTTGTTCGATTAATTCAAATAATTGTTTTTCCTCGTTCGATCAAACGATTAAAGATCAAAATTTATTCGATTAGTCGAAGAGAATAAAAAAATTATTTAAAAAAAATATTTTTATTAACAAAAAAATAAACAATTCATATAAAAAATCTTAAAATAAGAAAGTTAAAATTTTTATTAACGAAAAAATTCATACAAACTTAAAAATAAAATAGTTAAAAGTTAAAAGAACTTAAAAATTGAATAACTGAGATCACTTTTAATTAATGGATGTCGATTTTAATACTTGTTGAGAAATAATTCAAATACAAATTATTATTTGAAATATTCAGACAAAATATATCATAAATGATTTTAAATTTTGTCAAATAAGACAATTTAAGTTGTTCTTAGGAAATAATCTTTTAAAATAAAAGTTGACTTAATTTTTTTGCTTTCAAACGATTTTTGGTTTTTGTTTTTATTAAATTAGATTTTGAAAACACTCTTTCGCTAATTGTTGAAGTAGGTGATATAGTAAGAAGAGCATAAAAAAGTTTATTTATTTTTTCTGTTCTTTTTTCACATTTTTCCAAATATACCATATCGTCTGATATATCGCTAAAGTCCTTTTTATTTTCTGAATTTTTAATACTTTGAATTGAATTATTTAACTCGCATAAAAGATTATTATTTTCATTAATAATAACTTCTTCTATTTCAATACTTTTATCTGAATTATTGTGATTATTTTAAACATAAAATAATCTGGAGTATAATTTATTTGCATATTCTTTTGTTTAGCTTTTTGGAGAATATTTTAAGAAACTTTCATTGCTCTGAAAATTTCCAGAATTTAGAAAAATTATTAACGTATTTAACACTTTTATACGTCTCTCATTTATTTCTTATTTTAATACGTTGTAGTAAGTCTGATGCAAAATAATTATTAATTTTTTCTAAATTATTTATTAAAAACTTGATAACTCCCCCTAATTCTATAATGGATGTGCTATCCAGGGCTATGGCTACAATATATTTTAACTTTCCTACATTTTGTATAAAATCTTTCAAAATTTATGAGAATAAATCAAATTCTAAGCATTTATTTAATTTTTTAATTAAAAAAAATTGTTCGATTAATCGACATTAATTAATCGATTTATTCGTTATTCGAAAATCGTCATTTTTGAATTATTCGAACAAGAGTTGGGTTTTGTTTGATCGATTAATCGAATTATTCTTAATCGACTGACAACTCTAGTTGATACCACTACCGAAATGCAATCAATTTAAATAAATAAATATTATTTTAGGTATTTGCACACGCAACTTTAATGCAGATGCTAAAAATTATGTTTTACCCAGAAGTCGACAATTAAATCGGTTTTGAGCCAACTATAAAAAACTTTGGAACAGTTTCCAAGAAATCCTTAGATTCCAAAGTGTCCAGAGAGTGGTAACAAATATAAGGGTTGTAAATGCCAGAATATTGAAATTAAGAAAGGTTCATCCAAAACTATTCTCAGAATCGGAGACATTTTCTACAGGAAAAATGACTAAAAATCTGAGACTTTTTCTGTAGGAAAAGTTTTTCAGAACCTGAGTCTTTCTCCAAATCTAAAAAAATTTTTATATAAGAAAAATTTCAGAATTTGAGACTTTTCTTTTTTTTTTCTATTAAAAAATTCTAGAATTCTGAGATATGTTTCCATAAAAAAATTATAGAAGTCTTAGATATTTTTTTGATTTTTTTATTGACATGTTTTCTTAAGAGATTCTGAGACAATTTTTTTTAGAAAAATTCTTAGAAGCTAAATTTTTTCTATCCGAATTATCAGTTTTAATTTATTTTTTCTATTGTATGTATTTATTTCACTTTTTAAATTATAAAAATTATAAAATTTTTACAATCAAATAAATTAGTAAAATTGCTAGAAAAAAATATTAAAAATTTTTATTTCAAAAGAAACAGTTTAAAAAAATATTGATTGGTACAACTATATAACGCTTTTTAAAATTCGATCACTATAACCAATGTCAATTTTAACATAAAAATATTCGGTTCTTATGATAGATATTTACCGGTAGAGACAACTGAATTGGCTGTAGAGGCAACTGAATATTGTGATAGTTGGTGCAACCGCAAAAATTCAGTTGGCAAACAATTCAGTTGCAACAACTGAATCTATTTTCTGTGTGTAGAGTTTTTGGACCAAAATGAACCATAATATACAAGGCAATCGACGAAATTTAAAAAAGGAAATTTTTCTTTAAACTTAGAACACAAAAGATATTTCACTGACCGGAATAAGATTTTTTATGAATATTTATAATTAAAAGCAGAATATCACCTAATATCGTTGTTTTTCAAAAATTAAAAAAAAAATAAAAATAAATTTATATTATGACCCTAACGGATCTCAATATTTTATTTCAATATCAATTTTAAAGCAGAAAGCCTTATCGCACCAAAATGGCACTTTTTTAACCCCCCAGCAGCACAAGTTATAATTGTCCGATTGGTCTAAAAAATTAACCATAGATTTTTTAGCACAAAAGGAACCATAATTTGCCCGGCAATCGATGAAATTCAAAAAAGTTCCCTACAAAATCTAAAAGTCACGTTACTTTTGAACAAACCTCGTAAAATTATAACATTATACAACTCTTGAGATAATAAACATTTATTCAAACAAAATTAAATTTAATCCCATAAAATATTTAATATTAATTGTCATCTTTTCATTACATAGGTATTTGTACAAGATTTATTTATATTTTGTTTGGGTAAATTAAAGTTTCTTTAAAAGAGTAAATATTGTTTTAATATGAAACAATTTGTTGATGTTGCTATTTAAGAAAAAAAAAGAGTCTAATAAATTATGCACCTTGACATAATGTTTGTGATTTCCATATTGTTTTTTGAAATTCTTCAGGGAATTCTTACTAACATCTTATTTGTCTTTAAATAAATATTTATTAGTGTGTCCCTTAGGAAGAAATCATGTTTTCAATAACTTTGCTCTTCTTCAAATGCTTAGAATTGAACATAATTATTTATTTTTAAGGAAATATATTCGTGCAATACCTTTAATTATAAGGGGCACTCTAAGGAGTGTGCATGTCACTTCCATCTAAATAATTTGTTTAGTTTTTGACAAGTTATTTTATAATTAGCAAAAATTGAAAGGAAGACGTCTTTAAATTTCATAGGATGAAAGTATTTATTTAGGTATAATTCATTAATTATCTTAAGGAAATTATCCAGTTAGTGTGTTTTTGATCAAACACATCAAATGGAAAATGTATAAAATGTATTAACCCTCGAACTGGCAAGACTTAAATTTAATTCTATATTTTTCCCTCGTTTCACAAAAAATTTTCAAAACACAAAAATTTTGTTATTGCATTTAGGGGTGGTTCACCCTTTGGAATAGTTATTTTTATACCCTACACCACTCTGTGGTACAGGGTATAATGAGTTTGTGCTGATGTTTGTAACTACCAGCAATATTGGTCCTAGACCTACCTTCAATTATACCGACCGAGTCAGAATTACTTTTTAAGTCGGCGTAGCGATGTCCCTCCGCCTGTCTGTCTGTCCGTCCGTCTGTCCATCTAACAGTTTAAGCACGATACAGGTCGCAATTTTCAATCAATTGACTTGAAATTTGAAACTTAAGCATCTTTTGGACCAAGGACGAAGCCTATTATTCGAAAAAATCGGCACATAAATAGACCTAGCCCCCATACAAAGGTCCTCTTTAGTTTTGGCTCAAATGACTCTAATAGCCGCATTTTAATAGGTATCTTTTCGAAATTTAGCAGGTAATCATATTTCATCTACGCAAATCACCGTTCCGAATTTTTAAGAAATCGGACCAGTTCTTCTTGTAGCCCCCATACATACCACCTTCCCGATTTTCACATAAATCTCTCAAATTTCATGAAATTAGAAAATATTTAATTTAAATTCTGTTTGTGTATGTTAAACGCGTACTTTAACCTTATCAAATCTGATTAACATCGGACCATTTTTGGACTTAGGCTGAAAATTTCTGAAAATTTCCGATATTCAGTTGAATTGGTTTATTGTCAACAAAAAGAAGCCTATTTCACTAAAATTTGATTTGTGAGTGCTTTTTACGCTTATTAAGGATTGGACAAAATATAGATCTAATCTGTCCATATTTGAACTTGGGACCCATTTTCCGGGAAACTCTGGTGTAAGGTATCATATGGCCGGTCTTGACCAACTATAATTTTCTTACTTGTTACATTTTTTATATTGCCATATCATGATAAAAGGATGTGAATAAAGTTATTTGGAAATGTTATTAAAATATTTTGTTGAAATTTAAACGATATTGAAGGATACATTTTTGAAAGGACGTAATTTACCTCCTTTTACTGATATGTAACAATAATAAAATAGGAAAATTAGGGGAGAACCTCCTCTTTCATTTGCTATCACTAGTGGCATGCTAGGACAAGTACAAATATTCAAAAAATATTTTATAAAATTTAATCCTCTTAAACTTTAAAGTCCTTTTAAAAACAAACGGGATCAGGCAAAGAAAAACTGTAAATGCATTTTTACTACATTTAGTCTCTAGTTCCAAACGTATATTATCCAGTTCGTGTTCAACGACTTTTTTAATTTTTGTCGGACGCTGTAATAAATATCGTTTTGAAATTAAACAGGTTATCAAATGTTGTATGCAAGAATCATCATTCCAAATTTCGGGTCAGTCCTTCTCGTAGTCCCCACACAAACCACCCTTCCGATATTCACAAAATTCCCTGAAAATGCATAAAAATGGAAATATTTGATTAAAAATTTTTCGTTAGGTCACGTCATCCTCGTAAAATTTACAAGTTTTTATTGTAATTTAAGAAATTTTTTAAAGAGGGGTTTATCGGTCATATTTGGAAGTTTTTTGAAGTGATTTTTATTTTTACAGAGCAACCCAGCAAAACTTAGATTACCAAATAAGGTATAAAATAAGGTATATGATCTCTTATTTTATACATTGCAGCATTGATGATTTTAACAGGCGATGAGACTCAAAGTAATGCATCCACATTATCACATAGAATACCAGTAAGGTATAAAATAAGTCATAAATTTATAACGAAGAATACCAGTAAGGTGTAAAATATATGATATTTTATAGGTTACGAGTAAGGTATATAATATAGCATACCAGAACGTAATATATAAGGTGTTACACTGAAAGAATTATTGTTCATTCCATCTATGAACAAATTTCATAAAACCAAATTCATAGAATCTATGAAACAATTCATTGGCTGAATGAATATTCATTAGTATTCTGAAATTTTTCATAGAATTTTATTCATAGATTTTATTAAATTCATAGAAAAAATTCATAGAATTAATGAATGTCATTCATAGAAGAAAATGCCATCAATATGCCATTTAATTTTTTAAATAATTAAAATAATGTTTCAATAATTAAAACAGTTGAATAAATTTATTAAAAAAATAAAAAAAAAAATAAAAAAAACATTAAAAAAAAAATTTTCATTGCTGCCCTGACCGGGGCTAGAACCCAAGACCTACCGGCTGAAGTGGCAATTGTCGACGCCTTAGCTATCAGCGCCACCAAAGAAGAAAAATCTCGCCAACTAACGCTTGGTTTTATAACGCTTCATTTTTGTAAATACACAAAATATTTGTTTTCTACAAACACACACACAGCTTTTGGCAGAGCGTTGTGACAGAGCAAAGACACAAACTTAATATGTTAGCAGAATATTATTCAAAATAGCTTTTAAGTGTTGTTACTTGTTTATATAATTTAGCTAAGTGGTTAGACATTAAGCTTCACGAACAAGAGGTTTTATGTTCGAATCTCGGTGGGGATAAGTTAAAAAAAAATATAAATTTTTAAAAATAGAAAATAGTAAATAAATGAAATAATAAAAATAAAATAAAAAAAAAATAAAATTGAAATAATAAAATAAATAAAAATAGAATTGAATAATAATTTTTTTTCCATAGCCTATGAACTTTTTCATAGGTTTCTGGTTTCTATGAATTTGATTCATAGATTCTATGAAGGGCATCATTGGCTCACTTCTAATGATTTTTTTCATAGAATCAATGTACGTTTTCATAGCCGTAATGAACAAAATTCTTTCAGTGTACGAGTAGTGAAAAAGTAATTTTGTATTAAATTTACTCACGTGATTGTAAGTGAGTGTAAGTAGATATAATATGCTAGTGAGTGTGTGTCGTTAGAAATTTCTTGTCGTGAGCCCATCTCTAGTTTAAACTTATGCATTTTTTTATAAAATAATTATTTTTTATGTTATTGTAATGCATTATGCATTTAATTCTAAATAATGCATTATTTCAAACTTTTAAATAATACATAATGTAACCAAATATAAATCATCCATGATATAATGTTAGAAATAATAAATATGAAATACATTTTTCCAATAATCATGCATTACGTAGCAAATTATTAGTAATGCCTTATTTTTCACTTCAAAATAATACGTTGTGGAACAAATGTTTGGTAAGACATCCTAAAATAATGCTACAAATAAGGTATATACATTACCTGGTAATGTGTTATATAATCACTACCCATTACCAAAGTTTTGCTGGGAATAAGTAAAATACAGACGAAATTTAGTATTTAGGTTACGAGAAAAAAGAAAGTATTTTTCTAAAATCCGTATTTTAACAAAAAACTGACAGATAAAATTTTATTTTTCGGTCACAAGAAAATACAAAGTATTTTCTTTAAATCTTATTTCGACAGATAACTTTGTCAAATATCTGTCGAATTGAGATTACAGTCATTTTACAGAGTATTTAACAGAGTTATTATTTTGAGTGTCCCTACTCGATAAACAAATGGTCCCAGAGACTTGAAATTTTAACTCTAGGAGCCTCTCGCGGAAATAACATTTTGGAAAAAGTAATATTTTGAAATTTCCGTTTCTAAGGTGGGGGGAGGGGGAAAATAGGGCAAGGTGGTATTTTTTGTATCTTCTTAACTAATGGTCCTACAATCTTGAAATTTTGAATATAGGATACTCTCGCGGAAATAGCATTTCAAAAAAAATTCTTTTGGAAAATTCCTGTTTTAAGGGGTACAAAGGGGGAAAATAGGGCAATTTGTTAAACTTTGAACTAATGGTCCTACACACTAGATATTTGGACTATAGTATCCTCTCGGGGAAAAAAACGCTTTCTTACTAAAATTTTTTCACTCAAAATTTTTTTCACTCAAAATTTTATTCACTCAAAATTTTTTTTACTCAAATTTTTTTTACCCACAATTTTTTTTACTCAAAATTTTTTTCACTCTATTTTTTTTACTTAAATTTTTTTTTACTAATTTTTTTTTTCACTGAACTTCTTTTAAGTTTTCTTACTAAAATTTTTTCACTCAAAATTTTTTTTCACCCAAAATTTTTTTCACTCAAAATTTTTTTTTACTCAAATTTTTTTTACTCAATATTTTTTTACTTAAATTTTTTTCACTCCATTTTTTTCTACTTCAATTTTTTTTACTTATTTTTTTTTCACTCAAAACTTTTTTTCACTCAAAATTTTTTTTTACTCAAATTTTTTTTACTAAAATTTTATTTTCACTGAATTTTTTTTAAATGAAAAATTTTTTTACTCAAATTTCTTACTCAAAATTTAGTTTCTCCTTTTTTAGTTTTTGGGAATTTATTAATTTTATCACTCAAATTTGGAAGAACTAGGACAATTTTGAGCATTTTCTATCTTCTGACCCCCAGAAACCTAAAATTTGGACTATAGGATCCTCTCGCGGAAATAAATAATAAAATTCCGCCTGCAAGGGTGGAAAATAGGGAAAATTGGTACATTTTTTATATTCTGAACAAATGGTCCCAAAAACTTGAAATTTGAACTCTAGGAGCCTCTCGCGGAAATAACATTTTGAAAAAAGTAATATTTTGAAAATTCCGTTTCTAAGGTGGGGGAGGGGGAAAATAGGCCAAGTTAGTACATTTTGTATCTTCTGAACTAATGGTCCTACAATCTTAAAATTTTGAATATAACAATTTGAAAAAAGTTATTTTTTGAAAATTCCGGTTTTAAGGGGAAAATAGGGCAATTTGGGGAATTTTGAACTAATGGTCCTAGAAACTAGATATTTGGACTATAGTATCCTCTCGGGAAAAAAAATTTTTTACTAAAATTTTTTCACTCAAAATTTTCTTTTACTCAAAATTTTTTTTACTCAATATTTTTTTTCACTCAATTTTTTTTTTACTCAAAATTTTTATCACTCAATTTATTTTTATACTTCAGTTTTTTTACTCAATTTTTTTTAACCCAAATTTTTTTCTTAGGGGGTGTTTGTAGCCAAATTTTTTTTTACTCAAAATTTTTTTTACTCAATTTTTTTTACTTTAAATTTTGTTCGCTTAATTTTTTGACTAAATTTTTTACTCAATTTTTTTCTCATTTTTTTTTTTGGAATTTATTGATTTAATCACTCAAATTTAGGGGGAAATAGGACTATTTTGAACATTTTCGATCTTTTGAACTAATGGTCCCAGAAACCTGAAATTTGGACTATAGGACCCTCTCGCGGAAATAATATTCTAAAGAAAGTACTTTTTTAAAAAAGATGATTCTAAGAAGGGGGAATGGGGAAAAAGGGCAATTTGGTACATGTTCTATCTTTTTACCTAATGGTCCTAGAAACTTAAAGTTTGGACTATAAGATCCTCTAACGGAAAAAACATTCTGATGAAACAAAGTTTTTTTTTTTTTTAATTCTGATTCTAGGGTGTTGAAAAGGGAAAAATAGGATAATTTGGTACATTTTGTATCTTCTGAACTAATGGTCCTAAAAATTAAAAAATTTGGACTATAGGATCCTCTTGCGAAAATAACATCTGAAGAAAGTATCTTTTGAAATTTTTTCATTCAAATTTGGTGGGGGGGAAATAGGACGATTTTGAATATTTTCTACACACAGAAAACAAGGTAGTTGGAAAATGATTTAGATTTTAAAAAGTCGATTACTAAAATTTAAATTTATTTGTAATTATATAATTTGTTTTTTAAGAAGTGTTAACCTATTGTAATAACCGAAGGAACAGCATTGTAACTAAATGAATCTCCTTACAATACTATTATCGGTTGGCTAAACTAACAACAAATTTAAAAATAATTTTTAAAATTATTAGCCGGCACAATAATAAAAAATATATTATTGGTCACAGAAATCAATAATTTGTTATTACAAAATATCTTTAGTTCCCTGCATTTGAAATGTCAAATAAAATAAAAACATTTTCAATTAAAAAAATTAAAAGTTTATTTTCATAAAAACTGAAAAAAAAAATTGAAATAATTTAAAACAGACGTCCATCGAATGAAACTACTAAAATTATCCCATATTCATGTTAGTATTATAATAAATATAAAAAAATGCATTTCTTTTACATGAAAATTTTATAATCTTGCAGTTTCTTGGTCAGCAATTTCTATGAAATTTCCCTCAATAGCCTTATTTGGGGACAGCTTTAGAACAAAACGTTATCTACCATTGTGCATGGATGTTTATGTGAATAACATGCCGGCTTGTTATAGAAATCTTAATCTTGCTGTCATTATAAATACTTATTAATGGGCCTTTGAAATCCCAATAGAAATGAACTATCTGGAATTGCCTTTACTCCGAAAAACTCAAGGGATGGGTCATTAAAATCATCATGTTCATATTGACAGTAAATCGGGCACTTTTTTTGAAATATATGGAACGCAAATATTTTAAGAATCTGAGGCTTTTTCAATAGAAAAAATGTCTCAGAGTCTGAGACTTTTTCTATAGAAAAAATCTTTCAGAATCTAAGACTTTTCTATGGAAAAAATGTCTCAGAATCTGAGAATTTTTCTATAGAAAAAATGGAAAATGCTGAGAATCTGAGACATTTTTTATATAGAAAAATGCTGAGAATCTGAGACATTATTTATATAGAAAAATTTTCAGATTCTAAACCATTTTTTCTATAGAAAAGGCCTTAGACTCTGAGACATTTTTTCTATAGAAAAAGTCTCAGATTCTGAGACATATTTCTATAGAAAAAGTCTCAGATTCTGAGACTGACATTTTTTCCATAGAAAAAGTCTCAGATTCTATAGAAAAAGTCTCAGATTTCTATAGAAAAAGTCTCAGATTCTGAGACATTTTTTCTATAGAAATAGTTTCAGAATCTGAGACTTTTTTTCTATAGAAAAAGTCTCAGATTCTGAGACATTTTTTCTATAGAAAAAGTCTCAGATTCTGAGACATTTTTTCTATAGAAAAAGTCTCAGATTCTGAGACATTTTTTCTATAGAAAAAGTCTCAGATTCTGAGCCATTTTTTCTATAGAAAAAGTCTCAGATTCTGAGACATTTTTTCTTAAAAAAATTCTCAGATTTTTTCTTAAAAAAAAAAACTCTCAGATTTTTTTCTTTGGAAGAAAGAATTTTTTTTATACACACAGAAAATAGATTCAGTTGTTGCAACTAAATTGTTTGCCAACTGAATTTTTGCGGTTGCACCAACTATCACAATATTCAGTTGCATCTACTACCAATTCAGTTGTCTCTACCGGTGAATATCTATCATAAGAACCGAATATTTTTATGTTAAAATTGACATTGGTTAGAGTGATCGAATTTCAAAAAGCGTTATATAGTTGTACCAATCAATATTTTTTTAAACTGTTTCTTTTGAAATGAAAATTTTTTAATATTTTTTCCAAGTAATTTTACTACTTTATTTGATTTTAAAAATTTTATAATTTAAAAAGTGAAATAAATACATACAATAGAAAAAATAAATTAAAACTGAAAATAAATAAAAAATAAAATAGAAAAAATTTAACATCTAAGAATTTTTCTAAAAAAAAATGTCTCAGAATCTGAGGACTTTCTAGAGCAAAAATAAATCGAAGTCAAAATATATCTCTTAAGAAAACATGTCAATGAAAAAATTAAAAAAATTTCACAGACTTCTAGAATTTTTTTATGGAAACATATATCAGAATCCTAGGATTTTTTAATAGAAAAAAAAAAGGAAAAGCCTCAAATTCTGAAATTTTTCCTATACAAAAAATCTCAGATTTGGAGAAAAAGTTTCAGGTTCTGAAAAATTTTTTCTACAGAAAAATTCTCAGATTTTGAGTAATTTTTCCTATAGAAAATGTATCCGATTCCGAGAATAGTTTTGGATGAAACTTTCTTAATTTCAATATTATGGCATTTACAAACCTTAAATTTGTTACCACTCTCTGAACACTTTGGACTCTAAGGATTTCTTGGGAACT
Source organism: Pegoplata infirma (assembly GCA_963921195.1). Lineage (NCBI taxonomy): Eukaryota > Metazoa > Arthropoda > Insecta > Diptera > Anthomyiidae > Pegoplata > Pegoplata infirma. The sequence goes on along the minus strand of CAWUER010000383.1, from coordinate 188,919 downwards.
GCACCAAAGTTTTTTATAGTTGGCTCAAAAACGATTTTATTGTCGACTTCTGGGTAAAACATCATCTTTATGCTTTAAAGTTGCGTGTGCAAATACCTAAAATAAGATTTATTAATTTAAATTGATTGTATTTCGGCAGTGGTATCAACTTACCGTCAACATTTGTAACATTTTTTACGAAATTTAACATATTTATTTAAAAATTTAAAAAACGTCTGAACACAATAACATTTTTGTTTTAAATGATTAATATTTTCATTTTTTTTTTACGCAAAAAGTTTTGTAACTGAAATGAAATCCTAACGGCCAATTATTAGTTAAGAATACCAATACAAATTTATAATTTAGTAAAATTTTTCAAAAATAAAAAATTATTGAAAATTTGGTTAAGTTAACCAACATTTTCAGTTGTGGATACTATTACCTAATGTTTTTGGAATTTATTAATTTAAACAAATGATTATTGGTCGAGAGGGAAAATAAAGACTAAAAGAAACGGTTGTACTTACTAAATATTTTTCAAAAACTTTACTAGTTTTTAGTTTGGGTATATTAACCAAATTATTAGTTGTTGATACATCCATTCGGTCACGATTGAAAATTAATTATTACTACTGTTATTTATTTGGTATGGTGATAAAAAATTTACAATAACAACTATAAATGTATAAGATTTATCAAAATTCCGTTTTCATAATGGAATTCCAACTAAACATTTCTCTGTGTGTAGACAAAGTCTCTTATATTTTTCAAATGTAATAATTATTGTCTAATTACTAATTAATTTATTTATTGTAGGTATTAGATGTATTTATTTCACTTTAAAATTTGTAAAATTTTATATAATTGTATTTAATTAATAAAATTATTTAAAAAATAACAATAACAATTTTATTTCAATGGAAACAGTGTATAAATAAATTGATTGGGGCCACCATATAACGCTATTTAAAATTCGATCACTCCAACCAATGTCAATTTTAACATAAAAATAATCCGTTCTTATGATTGAATTTACCGGTTGAGGCAACTGAATTATGAGTAGAGGCAACTGAATATAGTGATAGTTGTTGGAACCGCAAAAATTCAGTTGGCAAACAATTCGGTTGTTGCAACTGAATCTGTTTTCTGTGTGTATATTCTGATCTAATGGTCCCAGAAACCTGAAATTTGGACTATTGGATCCTCTTGCGGAAATAACATTCTTAAACAAAGTTTTTTTTTCATTTCCGTTTCTTGGGTGGTAAAAAGGGGGAAAATAGGACAGTTTGGTACACTTTGTATCTTCTGAACTAATTTTCCCAGAAACTTAAAAATTTTGACTATGGGATCCTCTCGCGGAAATAACATTGTGAAGAAAGTACTTTTTTGAAAATTCCGCTTCTAAGAGGTAAAAAGGGAGAAAGTAGGGCAATTTTGTGTCTGCTGAACTAATGGTCGTAGATACTTGAAACTTGGACTGTACGATCCTCTCGCGGAAATAACATTCTGAAAGAAGTACTTTTTGAAAATTCCGCTTCTAAGAGAGAAAAGGGCTGAAAGTAGGGCAATTTTGTATCTGCTGAAATAATGGTTCTAAATACTTAAAATTTGAACTGTAACGAAATTCTAAAAGAAGCACTTTTTTTTTAAATTCCACTTCTAATTTTTTATCTGCTGAACAAATAGTCCTAGATACTTGAAAATTGCTGCACGATCCTCTCGCGGGAATAACATTCCGAAAAAAGTACTTTTTTGAAAATTCCGCTTTAAAGGGGTGAAGGGGATGATAGGGCAATTTTGTATCTGCTGAACTAATGGTCGTAGATACTTGAAATTTGGACTAAACGATCCTCTCGCGGAAATAATATTCTAAAGGAAGTACTTTTTGAAAATTTCGGGGGGAAAAGGGGGAAAGTAGGGTAATTTTGAATCTGCTGAACTCATGGTAACATTGTTAAAGAAAAACATTTTTAAAGGGGTGAAGGGGAAAATAGGGCAATTTTGTATCTGCTGGACTAATGGTCCTAGATACTTGAAATTTGGACTAAACGATCCTCTCGCGGAAATAATATTCTAAAGGAAGTACTTTTTAAAAATTTCGGGGGGAAAGTAGGGCAATTTTGTATCTGCTGAACTAGGCAACGACATATTCAGAGGAGGGGGGGGGGGGGAAACACAAATCTCACGAAAAGAACAACAATTTATTTTTTGTTGTTGTTGGGCCCTGAAAAAATAACATTCCGAAAGAAGTACGTTTTTGAAAATTCGTTTTTAAAGGGGGAAAAGAGGGGAGAGAAATGCAATTTGTTACTGCTGAACGAATGGTCCTAGATGCTTCAAGTTTGGGCTGCACGATCCTCTCGCGGAAATAAAGCTTCTACGGGGGGAAAAGGGGGGAAGTAGGGCAATTTTGTATCTGCTGAACTAATGGTCCTATATACTTGAAATTTGGACTGTACGATCCTCTCGCGGAAAAAACATTCTAAAAGAAGTACTCTTTTGAAAATTCCGTTTAAAAGGGGGAACAGGGGGAAAGTATGGCAATTTTGTATCTGCTGAACTTATGGTTCTAGATACTTAAAGTTTGAACTGTAAGATCCTCTCGCGGAAACAACATTCTGGAAAAAGCACTTTTTTAGAAAATTATGTTTCTAAGGGGGGGGGGGGAATAGGGCCATTTTGTATTTACATAACTAATAGTCCTAGATAGTTGAAATTTGGACTGTACGATCCACTCGCGGAGATTACATTAAGAAGAAGGTGGGGCAATTTTGTATCTGCTGAACTAATGGTCCTAGATACTTGAAATTTGGAATAAACGATCCTCTCGCGGAAATAATATTCTAAAGGAAGTACTTTTTGAAAATTCCGGGGGGAAAAGGTGGAAAGTATTGTAATTTTGTATCTGCTGAACTAATGGTCCAAGATGGGGGGGTGAAATAAAGCCATAGGCAATAAGGCCATATGGCCTTATTTCCCAAAGAGTTGAGAAATAAGGCCATATGGCGTTATTACCAACCACTGTTGGAAATAAAGCCATATATGGCTTTGTTACTCATTTAAATATTTTTTAAAAATGTTCATTATTATTTTGCGGAGAGTGTGGTAATATATTTCCACGTAAATCCTGCTACCCAAAAAAAATTATTTAGCGAAGCCTCTAAATTAATTTATGGAGTTTGAAATGGCGTACGGACATAGCGCCCAAGGTCTTAACGCCCAAAACCGTAAATGTCATATCGCCCAAGCTGCGACATATAGCCCAAAATGATAGGTCTAAAAATGTTACTTCTCGCAAAACAAAATTGTCAAAAAATCCGAAATATTTTATTTGGGCGAAATGTCGAACTTACGACTTCTATGACTTGTGTTTTTGTAATAAAGGTTTTCTGCGTAGCCGGCCTTCGGCCGGGCTTAGGGATTACATACTCCATGCATTAAACCCACCCTCTCCGCAAACCAAAGCTATTTTGGTTATCAGGTCTTCTTGAGGCATAACAAATTTGATAGCGCAAAGGCCTGCTACCCTAGAAAACTTTACTTTGCGGAGAGGGTGGGTTTAATGCATGGATTTTGTAATCCCTAAGCCCGGCCGAAGGCCCGCTACACAGAAAAACTTTTTTTGTTAAACAATCTTTAAATTAAAAACCCTGCCAATAAAAAATTGGTGCCTCTAGACCCCTCTAAGCTCCGAGGTTCCTGGTATATGTGGTTTTTTAATTTAAAGATAGTCAAAAAAAAAAATTTCTGCGTAGCCGGCCTTCGGCCGCGCTTAGGGTTTACAAACTCCATAAATTAATTTAGCGGCTTCGCTAAATATTTTTTTTTTTTTGATAGCAGGATTTACGGGGAAATATATTTCCATATTTTCAACTGATATGGCTTTATTTCCACTTTGGTTGCAAAATCAATATGACTTTATTGCTCATTCGTGTTGGTAATAAAGCCATATGGCCTTATTTCCCATTGAATTGAGAAATAAGGCCATATGGCCTTATTGCCTATGGCTTTATTTCACCCCCCCCCGTCCAAGATACTTGAAGTTTGAACTTCACATTCGTCTCCCGAAAATAACATTCTGAAAGAAGTACTTTTTTGAAAATTCGTTTTTAAGGGGGAAAAAATGGGGAAAATGGTCCTAGATACTTGAAGTTTTGACTGTACGATCCTCTCGCTGAAATAACATTCTGGAAGAAGTAATTTTTTAGAAAAATCTGCTCTAGGGGGAAAAAGGGGGAAGAAGGGTAATTTTGAAATTTGAATCCTCTCGCGGAAATAACATTCTAAAGTAAGTACTTTTTAAAAATTCCGCTTCTATGTGGGAAAAAGGGGAAAAGTAGGGCAATTTTGTATCTGCTGAACTAATAATTGTCCTAGATACTTGAAATTTGGACTGTACGATCCTTTCGCGGAAAAAACACTATGAAAGAAGTACTCTTTTGAAAATTCCGTTTTGAAGGGGGAAAAGGGGGAAAGTAGTGCAATTTTGTATCTGCTGAACTAATGGTTCTAGACACTTGAAGTTTGAATTGTACGATCCTCTCGCAGAAATAACATTCTGGAAGAAGCACTTTTTGAGAATATTCTGCTTCTAAGGCAGTGGTCGGCACCCATTGCACCCAGGTGCATAATGAAATTGGCTATTTGCACGTAGACAACGCGAACGTCAACGAAACTCGCAACTGAGAGCATTAAAAATATTTTATTTAGTGTCATGGTAGCATTTAAAAAAGCGGGTAGATAAAGCTATGTTTTAGAAAAATGTTCCCTCTTTCTGCCGACCACTGTTCTAAGGGGAAAAAATGGGGAAATTGGGGCAATTCTGTATCTGCTGAATTCACAGAAAAAAAACGAATTGTTATATTGACGCCCATATTTGTGAATACAATAAACTTTTTCACTGAAAGTGCTCCTATGCGGAAATTTGTAATATCAACTAACGTTTGTTGAAAAAAAAATATAAAAAAATTGATAAACGAGTTTGTAATAGTTCTCTTAAATTATTATTTGTATTGACAATCGTACAAAATCTTAAATTTTTTTTAACAAAGAAATTCAACAAACACAAACACAATTTGTTGATCTGACAAACGTAAAAAATCTTATTTTTTTTCAACAAAGAAATTCAACAAACACAAAAACTATTTGTTGGCATGATAAAATTATTTTGAAACAAGTAAGAAAGCTATATTCGGCTGTGCCGAATCTTTAAATACCCTCCACCAATGTAATGATTTAAAAAACAAAAAAGTTTGTTTTATTTATACCTCAGGAAATAAAAAAGTACCAAAAAGTGTACTTCCGGTACTTTTAATAAAAGGTACCTTTAATGAAAGGTACTTTTTATAAAAGGTACTTTTTATAAAGGGTACTTTTTATAAAAGGTACTTTTTATAAAAGGTACTTTTTATAAAAGGTACTTTTTATAAAAGGTATTTTTTATAAAAGGTACTTCTTATAAAAGTTACTTTTTATAAAAGGTACTTTTAATAAAAGGTACTTTTTATAAAAGGTACTTTTTATAAAAGGTACCTTTTATAAAGGGTACTTTTTATAAAAGGTACTTTTTAAAAAGGTACTTTTTATAAAAGGTACTTTTTATAAAAGGTACTTTTTATAAAAGGTACTTTTTATAAAATGTACTTTTTATAAAAGGTACTTTTTATAAAAGGTACTTTTTATAAAAGTACTTTTTATAAAAGGTACTTTTTATAAAAGGTACTTTTTATAAAAGGTACTTTTTAAAAAAGGTACTTTTTATAAAAGGTACTTTTTATAAAAGGTACTTTTTATAAAAGGTGCTTTTTATAAAAGGTACTTTTTATAAAAGGTACTTTTTATAAAAGGTACTTTTTATGAAAGGTAATTTTTATAAAATGTACTTTTCATAAAAGGTACTTTTTATAAAAGGTACTTTTTATAAAAGGTACTTTTTATAAAAGGTACTTTTTATAAAAGGTACTTTTTATAAAAGGTACTTTTTATAAAAGGTACTTTTTATAAAAGGTACTTTTTATAAAAGGTACTTTTTATAAAAGGTACTTTTTATAAAAGGTACTTTTTATAAAAGATACTTTTTATAAAAGGTACTTTTTATAAAAGGTACTTTTTATAAAAGGTACTTTTTATAAAAGGTACTTTTTATAAAAGGTACTTTTTATAAAAGGTAATTTTTATAAAAGGTAATTTTTATAAAAGGTACTTTTTATAAAGGAACCTTTTATAAAAGGTACTTTTTATAAAAGGTACTTTTTGAAAACGCTACAGAATTTTCGGAAAGAACTTGTTCTAGAATGTTTTATTTTACTAAAGGAACTTACATTCTAAATTTTAAGTTTGAATAACTATTATTTCAGTAAATAAAAAAAAAGTACCAAAAGTACTTTTTTACCCATTAGAGAATCATTTTTCCGGAAGGTGAACCGACATTGCAAATTTAAATTTTCTAGTACCATTATTTAAGGAAATATAAAATGTAACAAAAGTACATATTTTTACCCTTTTTACCCTATTGGAAACATCATTCGCAAAAACCAAGTCTTAGGGGATCTTTATTCCGGGAGGTGAACATGCAGTCCAAATTTCAAGTCTATGTGACAATTTTTTAAGGAAATATAAAAGGTACCAAAAGTACAGAATTTTTCCCTTTTTACCCCCTTAGAATCAACATTGGTAATAATATAGCCGTACTGGATCTATATTCCAGGATGTGAACATACTGTCCAAATTTCAAGTTTCTATGACCATTATTTCAGGAGATATAAAAAGCACCAAAAGTACAGTTTTTTACCCTTTTGATCCCCTTAGAATCAACACTTGCAAAAACCCACCCTTAATGGATCTATATTCCGGGAGGTGAACATACAGTCCAAATTTCAAGTCTCTATGATCATTATATCAGGAGATTTAAAAAGTACCAAAAGTACAGTTTTTTACCCTTTTTATCCCCTTAGAATCAACATTGGCAAAAATCCAGCCTCAGTGGATCTTTATTCCGGGAGGTCAACCTACAGTCCAATTTTCAAGTTTCTAACTTCAGCGGTTTGGGCTGGGCGATGATGAATGAGTATGTCAGTCAGTCACATTTAGAGTTGTCAAAACCGGTTTCCGAATTATTCGAAAAACCGGTTTTTTCGCTTTTTCCCGGTTTTTCCAAGCCGGTTTTTTAAAACCGGTTGTTTTCTAGTTATTCCAAAAACCGGTTTTTTTGTGTCGAATTATTCGACATTTTCGAATATATAAAACTTAATTTTTTGTCATCATTTGTTACAAATTTTGTAAAATACAATACTGTATTTAAAATTTTGTTTCTTAATTCAGAAATAAATAAGAAGGTTAAAAGCAGTTTTATAGAGTAGAGTAACAAATGGCGTTTGAAAAAGTAGTAAACAAAAACCACATAGTTTGTCAGATCTACAAAACTGTCGATTCCTTAGTCTATAACTCTGGTTAAAAGTCGCGGTTGTGAAGAAACACTAACAAAAAAAACGTATTTATTAAATGTATTTATTTTTAAACGTATTTATTAAATGTATTTAAGTCCTTATTGCACTGATTTAAAGTACATAGTTCCATTTTATAGCGACTGACCCTATAATTTCTATTACTATAAATTAAAAACATTTTATTAACTTACATAAAAAATATGTATATTTTGTTGTTTTAAGACATAGAGTATACATAGAGGCGAAGGCGTCAAAAATTGAGTGGTCAAAGTACAACTTGTATACATGTATTTGTTGACAAAGTACGACTTGTAAACATGTATTGTGTTTTGAATTCACATCGACAAAGTACGTGTGAGAAATTAGAAAAAGATAGTGATATTATTTTTTCTTTCACCTTCGCCTCTATGTTTCTCTATGTTTTAAGCTTTGAAGTTGATTTATTTAATAACAATGAATTGTGTACAATTATTTTTTCTCTTTTTTTTTGTTAAAAACAAATAAAAACCTATTTATTTAATGTTTTTAACAATTTTTATTAAAAAAATCGAAAAAACCGGTTATTCGAACCGGTTTTCAAATAAAAAAACCGAAAACCGGTTTTTAAAAAACGGCGGTTTTTTAAACTATTCGAAAACCGGTTTTTGAAATATGCCGAATAGTTGACAACTCTAGTCACATTACTCTTTTATATATATAGATTTCGGGATTTGGGCGGTTTTTGCCATAAAGTTTATTTCTGTCTTTTATTATTTAACAAAATTTATTTTTTTTAAATAAAAATATTTTTTTTTTGAGAAATCTGAACAAAATTTAATTTTGGCGATATTTTCCATCCGATTTGGCGACACAGCCAAAAAAAAAGTCTGGTAACCCCGTTAATATGACGAAGCAAAAAACTGACACACACACACTCATGCTATGTATGTACATAAAAATAACTCTATTTTTTTATTATTACTTAACGAACTTTTTTTTTTATTAAATTTAGATTTTGTTTTACATATTTAAAGTTTTTTGTAAAGATTTTTTTCTTTATCTCCGTTTTTTTTTTTCATTTCCGTATTCTTTGTTATGTTTGTATCTACACAAAATATGAGTTAATTTAGGGTTATGTTAAAAAAAAACTATGATCAAAATCAGAAAATCAGAAAATCACTCATAACTTTTAAAATACTTAACCGATTAAAAAAAAAAACCCTTCAGTTTTTGCCTGGGAAAATTACGCAACTTTTGGTTCCCCAAGCGTTTAAATCGGTTTCGGAGTATTGCCAAAAACGTGATTTCAACAGACAGACAGACAGACGGACAGACATACAGACAGACAGACAGACGGACATCGCTAGATCGACTTAAAATCGATCAAGGATCATGAATATATATACTTTATGGGGTCCTAAACCAATATTTCAATGTGTTACATACGGAATGACAAACTTATATATACCCTCTATCACCAGAGTGGAGGGTATAATAAGATTACTTGACTAAGTTTGCTGAAAACAAAATCGAAATTTTGTATTAAGCTTGATTTACACGTTAACTACCCTTGACTACCCTTATCTACTATTTCCCAGTATTGGAGGATAGCAATTGTCAAATTCAAATAATTTTTCATACAAAATTATTTAAACCCGGCAAACCGTATCACCAATACTGGGAAATAGTAGATAAGGGTGGTCAAGGGTAGTTAACGTGTAAACTGCCCTTTATGTACTAACATGGGGCCGTTTTTACTAAATGTTTGGTTGATATCATGTTTGGTAATACTATGTTCAGATTGGCCTCGAAACCCCCTTGAAACCTCGTATTTTCAAATTTAAAACTTACCTGTTCACACACAATAATTTTGACACTTATATAGGTTTCGGAAACTTTCACTAAAAAATTATTTTTATAATCTAATTTAATTACGCGGAAATTATTTTTTTATACGTTTTTATTTTTTTTCTATTCCAAATAAGTAAATATTTTGTGGAAATTTTATATAAATATTGATTTATTTATTTTTTTATATTTGGCATTTTCCCATTTTCTCTAATTCTTGTTGTCGCACAGTGGTAAAAATATGTATAATTATGAAATTTACGAGGTTTCGATCGTACTTTCGTTGAAACCTTACTACAAAAAGGTTTCAATTTGTGAGGGAAAATACGTATTTTCAAACGAGGTTTGGCACGAAACCCCGTTTAACGAGGTTTCGAGTCCAATCTGAACGTACTATAAACTAACAATTGATGTTTGTTGATTTAAATTTGGAGATTTTATTTTCTGTGTTAATGGTGCTAGATACTTGAAATTTGGACCTTTCGCGGAAATAACATTTTAAAATAAGTACTTTTATGAAAATTATGCTTATAAGGGGGAAAAAATTAAAAAAATAGGGCTATTTTGTATTTGCTGAACTAATAGTCATAGATAGTTGAAATTTGGACAATAAGATCCACTCGCGGAGATTACATTCTGGGAAAATAAGTTTTTGAAAATTTCGCTTCTAAGGGGAAAATAGGGGAAAATAGAACAATTTGGTACACATTGTTCCATATGCACTAATGTTCCTAGAAACTTAAAGTTTGAAGTATAAAATCCTTTCGCGAAAATAACATTCTGAGAAAAGGGTTTTTTAACTTCCGCTTTTCAGGAGGGAGGGGGGATAAGTCAATTTGTCACATTTTTTATCGTATCACACAGAAAACAGTTTCAGTTGCTACAACTGAATTGTTTGCCAACTGATTTTTTGCGGTTCCACGTACTATCACTGAATTCAGTTGCCTCTACTGATAATTCAGTTGCATCTATCGGCAAAAATCTATCATAATAACCGAATATTTTTATGTTAAAATTGACATTGGTTGGAGTGATCGAATTTTAAGAAGCGTTATATGGTTGCCCCAATCAATATTTTTTATACACTGTTTCCATTGAAATAAAATTTTTATTATTTTTTTTAAACAATTTTATTAATTGAAGATAATTACATAAAATGTTACAATTTAACAAGTGAAATAAATACATCTAATACAAAAATAAAGAAATTAGCAATCAGACAATAATTATTAACAAGCTATGATAAAAGAATTGTTATATAAAAAAATGCTCAGATTCAGTGAATTTTTCTAAACAACAACTTTAAGAATTTTTCTAAAGAAAAAAATTGATAATTTGTCTAAAGAAAAAAATCTGAGAATTTTTCTAAAGAAAAAATCTTAGAATTTTTCTATAAAAAATATCTCAGAAAGTACAAATTTTTTAATTTAAAAAAATATAAAAAAGTCTTCTGAGACATTTTTTCTTTAGAAAAAGTCTCAGACTCTATGATATTTTTTTCTATAGAAAAAGTCGCAGACTCTATGATATTTTTTTTTATTAATAAGTCTCAGCTTCTAAGACATTTTTTCTATAGAAAAAGTCTCAGATTGTGAGAAGTTTTTGCTTTGCAAAAAGTCTCAGATTCTAAGACGTTTTTCCTGTAGAAAAAAACTTAGATTCTGAGACATTTTTTCTATAGAAAAAGTCTCTGATTCTGAGACATTTTTTCTATAGAAAAGTATTAGATTCTGAGACATTTTTTCTATAGGAAAAAGTCTCAGATTCCGAAATTTTTTTTTTCTAAAAAGTCTCAGTTCTGTTACATTTTATTTTATAGAAAAATCTCTTGATTCTGAGATATTCTTTTTATAGAAAAAGTCTCAAATTCTGACATATTTTTTCTATAGAAAAAGTCTCGATTCTGCGACATTGTTTTGATGAAAAAAATCTCTACATTCAGAGAAATTTTTTCTATAGAAAAAGTCTCAGATTCGGACACATTTTTTCTATAGAAAAAGTATCAGATTCTAAGACATTTTTGCTATAGAAAGTCTCAGATTCTGAGACAAAAAGTCTCAGATTCTGGGACATTTTTTTCTATAGAAAAAGACTTAGATTCATTTACATTTTTTCTATAGAAAAAGTCTCTGATTCTGAGACATTTTTTCTATAGAAAAGTATTAGATTCTGAGACATTTTTTCTATAGGAAAAAGTCTCAGATTCCGACAATTTTTTTTTTCTAAAAAGTCTCAGTTCTGTTACATTTTATTTTATAGAAAAATCTCTTGATTCTGAGATATTCTTTTTATAGAAAAAGTCTCAAATTCTGACATATTTTTTCTATAGAAAAAGTCTCGATTCTGCGACATTGTTTTGATGAAAAAAATCTCTACATTCAGAGAAATTTTTTCTATAGAAAAAGTCTCAGATTCGGACACATTTTTTCTATAGAAAAAGACATTTTTGCTATAGAAAGTTTCAGATTCTGAGACAAAAAGTCTCAGATTCTGGGACATTTTTTTCTATAGAAAAAGACTTAGATTCATTTACATTTTTTCTATAGAAAAAGTCTCAGATTCTGAGACATTTTTTTTTATAGAATAAATATCAGACTCTGAAACATTTTTTTAGAGGAAAAGTATCAGATTCTGAGACATTTTTTCTATAGAAAAAGTCACAAATTCTGAGACATTTTTTCTAGATGAAAAGTCTCAGATTCTGAGACATTTTTTCTATAGAAAAAGTCACAAATTCTGAGACGTTTTTTTAGATAAAAAGTCTAAGATACTTAGAATTTTTTTCTAGAGAAGAAAAAGAAACAAAAAAAGTCTCAGAATCTCAGAAATTTTTCCTACATAAAAAGTCTCAGATTCTAAGACATTTTTCTTATACAAAAAGTCTCAGATTTTTCTAATAGAAAAAGTCTTAAATTCTGAGACATTTTTGCTATAAAAAAAGTATCAGATTCTGAGATATTTTTGCTATAAAAAGTCTACGATTCGGAAACATTTTCCTATAGAAAATGTCTCATATTCTGAGACATTTTTCTCATAGAAAAAGTCTCAGATTCTGAAACATTTTTCTTATAAAAATTCTTAGATTCCGAAGAATTTTTTCTATCGAAAAGTCTCAGATTCTGAGACATTTTTCTGTAAAAATGGTTTCAGATTAGGAGACATTTTTCCTATGAGAAAAGTCTCAGATTCTGAGAAATTTTTCTTATAGAAACAGTCCCAGATTGTGAGTCATTTGTCCTATAGAAAAAGTCTCAGATTCTGAGACATTTTTCTTATAGAAAAGGTCTCCGATTCTGAGATAATTTTCCTATAGAAAAAGTCTTAGATTCTGGGATAGTTTTCCTGTTAAAAAAGTCTCAGATTCTGAGAAATTTTTCACATAGAAAAAGTATCAGATTCTGAGACATTTTTCCAATAGAAAAATTCTCAGATTCTGAAATATTTTTCCTTTAGAAAAAGTGTTAGATTCTGAGACATTTTTTCCATAGAAAAGTCTCAGATTCTCAAAAACTTTTCCTATAGAAAAAATCTCAGATTTTGATGCATTCTTCCTACAAAAAAGGTCTCAGATTCCGAGACATTTGTCCTTTAGGAAAAGTCTTCGAATCTCAGACATTTGTCCTTTAGAAAAAGTCTCAGAATCTGGGACATTTGGCCTTTAGAAAAAGTCTCAGAATCTGTGATAATTTTCCTAAAGGAAAGTGTTAGATTCTGAATTAGATACTGCCTTTGATTCTGGGAAAATCTTTGTTAATTTCTATTTTCTAAAATTTATTTACCACTCTTTGGACACTTCGTACTTTCTGGACTCCTGTTTTGTTTTTTTGTAGTTGGCTCAAAAATGTTTAATGGGGTTTGTAACATCATTATCATCTGCATTGAAATCACATCTGAAAATATATAAAACAATTTTTTTTTAATTGGCCAATATTTCTGCAACAGTATTAACTTACCCATAAAATTTGCAAAATTGTGTTTTTTTCTTCAGTTTTCATTAATAATTAAAATTTTTCGTAAATAAGTCTTAACCGTTGTTTGTTTTTTATTTTAGAAAATTATTACTTTTATTTTTGTGACGTTTAATTTTTTTAATCAAAATGAAATCCCAACAAATAATTATTTGTCAAGAGTATCAATAAAATTTTTAAATTGGTAGTAGTAGTAGAATTTTACAAACAAAATAAAATATATTTAAAATTTGGTTAAGTGGATCATTATTTTCAGTTGTGAATACAATTAAAAAATATATTTAAAATTTTATTTAAGATTTGGTTAAGTTGATCATTATTTTCAGTTGTGAATACAATTATTTAATATATTGGAAAATTATTAATTAAAGCAACTGATTATTGGTCTAGAGAGAAAATATAGACTTAAATAAACGGTTGCATCTACTGAATATTTTTCAAAAGCGTTATAAGATTTTAATTTTTGTGTATTTACCAACTTATTAGTTGCTAATACATCAATTCGGTCACGATAAACATTTATCTAATACTGTTGTTAGTTATATGGTATGGTGATAAAACTTTTACAATAACGACTAAAAATAATTCCAATTTATCAAAATTCGGTTTTTATAATCGAATTCCAACTAAACCGTTCTCTGTGTGTATATAAACTAATAATCCTTAAAACTTCAAATTTGAACTATAGGATCCTCTCGCCGAAATAATTTTCCAAAATAAGTACTTTTTGGAAATTCCGCTGCTAAGGGGGAAAAAAGGGTGAAAATAGGACAATTTGTAACATTTTTTATCTTTTAAACTAATGGTCCTAGAAACTTCAAATTTGGACTATAGGATCCTCTCGCGGAAAAACATTCTGCAAAGAGTTTTTTTTGAAAACCCGCTTCTAAGGCCGAAATAGGGCAATTCGGTACATTTTGCGTCATCTAAACTTATGCTCCTAGAAACTTAAAATTTATGCTGTAGGATCCTCTCGCGGAACAAAAACATTATGAAGTCCAGTTTTTAAAATTCTTATTTTAAGAGAAAAATGGGTCACTTTTCACACTTTCGGAAATAATGTTACTAGCAACTCAATATTTAGCACTTAGGATCTTCCAGCAGAAAAAATATTTTTTCACTCAAATTTTGGTTATACACAGTCTATAGATGAAACACAATTTTATAACATGGGCTTGAACTAATTTTATTACTTATATTTTGTTTTAAAGTACACTCTAAGCAAATGAGTCCAGTTTCCTACTATAAATTGGGTAAATTTCAACAAATTCAAATAATATACTACTATAAATGTGTAAATTTCCAATAATTTTTTGGTACAACTACACATTTTGTGTAAATTTACCCAATTTATAGTAGGAAACTGAAATCATTTTAGAGTGTATTTAAAGAGCATTGAAAATTTATTTTTTCAACAGAGTATTTGGTTACCCTGGAAACAAAATTTTTTACTACTTTAAATCTACTCAAAATATAATATTTTAAAGGTTGAAACAAACAATTTTTATGTTTAATAAAAAATTAATGAGAGTTTAAAGTAAAAAAGTTGTTTTTTTTGTTACAGCTAACCGGTAACGAAGTACCGGGCGAGTTAGCTAGTAACAAATAAATGAGACTTTTCTAGATTATGACAATATTTCGAGAAAAAATTTGTTATCACCTGATACTTTTTATATCGATAAAGGAAATGTATTCTATCTGTCTACAACATCTTTTGTGAAATTGTTTTGGAAGCTGAGACATTTTCTTTATGACAAATTTCTGAGACTTTTCTAGATTATGACAATGTTTCGAGAAAAAAAATATTATCATCTGATACTTTTTATATCGATATCGGAAATGTATTCATGGGCAGTGTTGTAAAAGTATTGAGTGTTAGGGTATTGAGTACTCAATACCGTCTATTTTTCGCGCATGTGGGTGCTGTGGCTTAGTGGTTAGCCTGTTGGACTGCTATAGCCAGCAAGCCTGAGTTCGATTCCCGGCTCAGGCAGAACAACATTTTTTCAGATATTTATTAGTTTCTATTTATAACTAATATTTATCGCAGCACCCTCCTTCGTTGATAAATAGCACTAAAACGTCAACAAAGTAAAATAATAAAATAATGGCTATTAAACACAGCTTCAAAAATAATTCGCCAGATCAATAACAGATGGCGATGCAACAACTGTACTCAAAATTATTATTAACACGCGCAATTACAGTGTTGCCATACTGAAGCCCTCCTATCTTTCAAATCTTTCATCTCTCTTCTATCCCCTTTCCGAAAGAAACATCACGGTTACATTAGTAATTGATAGGCAGCATTGCCTGAGTGTTGTTTCTTTAAAAAAAAAAAAAAAAAAGAAGTACCTACTCGATACGTTCAGGGTTGCATTTTGGAGAAGAAATGAAGCTTTAGTAGTAAAATACAACTATGTAGCAAAAAAATGTCAATGTATTTGTGGAAAAAACAACTTGTGTGGATTGATCACAAGTCGAAACATACACAGAAAAAAAAAATAATTAAAAAATTCGTAGATTTAGAAAATGGATTACAAGGAAAAATATGATTTTTTTCTGTTTTCTCAATTTTTTGGTATTTTAAGTTAAGTTTTAATACAATTGGTTACAGAATTATAATGCGGAGTAAAATGCCTCTCTAATAATGTACCAAAAACTAAAATCGGTTGAAAATCAGCCAAGTTATTACAACTTCCCCAGGCATCTAACGTGTGGCAGACCAGTACAGAGTACTCCGACATTGTGTCGGAGTCTTTAAAAACAAAATGAGCTAAATCGGTCAAGCCTTTCTCCCATTTTAGATAAATCGACAAAAGTGCTCGCGAAAGTTGGCGTGGTCAATTTTTCTTTCTTTAAAAACCATACTTTGACTATGACGAACATTTTAAAAAGAAATTAGCCAAATCGGTCCAGCTTTTTTCCAATTTTAGATACATCAAAAAAGTGGGCGTAAAAGTGGGTGTTTTCGATTTTCTTTCCGTAAAAACCTAAGTTGGACTATGACAAACAATTGAAAAAAAAAACAGCTAAATCGGTGTAGCCGTCATCAAGTGATGCGATTAGGGTTACCAGATATGAAATATGGAATAACAGTACATTTGATCTCAAAAAACAGTACATTGCAAATAAAAACAGTACTTTTTAAAAGTCTTATTTTATATCAAACTACAAAAACTTAGCCCTTTTACTCTGATTTCAAACAGATCTCAGCCAAAACGAGCATAAAAGGTTGTTAACAAAACGGTAGGTGAACCGTCTCAAATTTATTCCATTTTTTTTTTATCAGTGTTGAAAAAAATTGCGATTGAGTTTTTGGAGCATTTGCCTTAGTTTCCGCGATGTCTTACTTGAAAAGCTTTTGTCGTCTATGCTTTCGCTTAACTAAAACACCGATCTTCCTATCAAAAACATATGAAAAAATTCATAAAACAGTATTTTAATTAAAACACGACTTTAAAAAGCAAACGCGAAAACGGTATTATTGCACTCAAACAAAGGCCTAACTAAATTTTGGGAAAATGTTTTTTTTTTTTTTTACAATTTAGTAAAATTTATTAAAAATTTTTAAATTTTATTGACATAATTTGCAATTAATTAGTTCATCATATTTATCTACTTAGAATTGATAAAGTTTTTAATTCAGTTTTAGTAAATTTTATGCAATTTAAGGAAATTTTTTTTTTCAAAAAATGTTTCAAAAATTTCAAAAACTAAGCCAGAAAGAACAAAAAAGTGTTCATTTTCGATTCTAAAAATCTCTAAAGAATCTCCGGTCCTCTTTCAATGTATGGACTCCTCAATTTGAATCTAAAAATTTGGGCGTTCCTCATTTCTCAGAAAATATTGCCGAAACAAAAAAATGACAAATACATTTTTGTAGTTCTTTACACGAGCGTCTTAATCCCTCCGTGTAATAGTTTTTTAGTTATCCCGTTAAGATTCTAAAGACCCTTTTGGGCCCTTAAATTCCCGTATCCTAAAAACTAAGCAAGGTAGAGCGAAAAGGGCAAAGATGTTGAATCAAAATCTATGACGATCCTTAATAGACCCAATGGGATTGGGCCTAAGGTGGTCTGGACCCATGGGTTCCGAACCTAATGGGGTCTGCCCGCAATCGGAACTTTAAATGAGATGTACTCAATAAAATAAATTTTTTCCCATTTTCTAGTTTTTTCTTTTTCTTATTTTTCAGAAAAATTTAGATAAAAAGAAGGAAAACATGGCAACGGAGATAAATCATTATTGAATTTAGTTAAGTTTTCCACTTTTTAAATAATTTTTCTTTTTGAGTGTGGTATAAAATTAAATTGCATTTAGCTCCTATTTAAAAATTGAATTAAAATTTTGTCAAATATGAAACATTTTTCGAAAAATGTTACATTTTGGCGATGAGTATAAAAAACAGTACAAAAACAGTACACGCTTTAAAAAACAGTACTTTTGCGTACTGTTTTAGGTGCTGTGCATAAAACAGTACTTTTTATAAAAAACAGTACATGTACTGTTTAAAACAGTACGAATGGCAACCCTAGATGCGATTACCAACGAACGACATTTGATTTTCATTTATATAGAAGATAACTCTTACAATTACAGATGGCAAGTTTTGAATATTTGCCCTCGATATATAAATGTTTCATTAAGTCCACCATTATTTCAGAATTAACTATGAAGATATGCTAATTCCGTTAATTTAAAATATTTTTTAGTTTTTGAATTTGGCATTTAGGTGTGAAACTCAATTTATACAAATACATATAACGTAAATGAAACTATAAAATATTTAAAACGATATTGATGAAAAACTGGTGGAATAACTGCAAAATTAGGAATAACTACAAAATGATCAAAAAATCTAAACTGTTTAAAAAACTGAACATTTGATAAAAAAATAACACATAAATGGTCCATCGTTTTAAATTCCAATGAAAATTTTGGGATTAATTAAATTTCGCTCACTATATGGTTATGACAAGTTGCATTGCATACATACTTATCGTCTTGTATGAATATTTGTACTGGTATACCAACCTGGTGGTATTTTCATAAATTTCACTTGTGCAAGTTTATTGCACTCTCAGACAATTATTTAGAAAAAAACTAAAAAAAATGCAACTACATATACGAATGTGCTTCATTACGTACAATTTAGGAATGACGACTGAGTTCATCTCAGGAATAAGGAATGGTAAAAATAATTGATTGTGGAGTGGTAACAGCAACCTGGTATGAACTGAATACACAATATTAGACAACAGTGAAAAAAAGAAAATAAGAAAAAAAATTTTAACATTATGAAAACGACTATCAAACTTGTCAGGCACCCTCGAATTGAAAAACAATTCTTCATCGGTGAAAAAAACATTTTTCGAAACATCAAATAATTTGCAACAAAAACAAAAAATGTATATGTTTGTGAAAAGTTCACATCAGACAACTTCAGCAAGTCTCAAAACGTCTTTCTTAAAGGTAGGTCTGTGGAGAGTTCTTTAAGTGGTGTTGTCGGGTTGATAGAGGATACTCATCATCATTCTTGGATGAAGAAGGTCCGTTTATTAATGTCAAAATATCTGCACATAATCAAGCTAATGCACATAGTCAAGCTAATCTTGGTCCCTGGACAAAGTGGGGCCCGTGGAAACAAAATGGCTGATGAATGCGTAAGGAAAGGATCTGAGTCAGTGGGAGAACAGGTAGCGCCCGACATCTCAGTTCCTTTTGTAGTGTCAAAGAACGATGTTGATAATATATTAGGGAATAAGATGGAAGATTGGCTGAGAGTACTAACAGAACATTGTGAATTCGGTCAAATGGCCGTGCCTTTGATAATCTCAGACAGGGACTATTGTAGGAGTTTTGGAGAAGTAGAGTCAGTAAAAACTTGTTATGTGAATGTTCGGGTCTGATTAAGCGCTACCTCAAGCATTTGTGGCGAAGATTTTTCAGTGACCTGGACTGTCTGAATGAGGTCTCGTTGACTTCCCTAGCAGAATATTCTTTGTAGCAGAAGGGAAAAAGGAAAATAAAAATTAAGTTAGTCACAATGGACCTTATAATCTCCGAGTTAAATCGCAAAATGTCGAACACCCACTAAACTCTACATTAGAGCGACTCAACTTGTATGGAAGAGAAAAAAGTGATTTAGTTACCCCTCTGAAAATGAAGCTTGATATGTTTTATGATGATTCCCAAAATATTTTGGTTCTAGCGTTGACCATCCGTGAGCTGGACCATTTTTAAAAAAGGTATTTTTTTCAGTTTTTCAAATTTTTTTGTACTTTGCTCCGAGACGACATAAATAAAATTTGGTATCATCGAAAAGAGTTTTTGAAGCAGCATCCAATGGTATATAAAACTTGACCACTTGCGACCTACTAATTGAGATATTTAACTAAATACATATTTTCGTCTCGGGTTTTCATATAAATTCTACGTATTTGGAAATAATGTTCTGATTTTCAAATTGAATCTGTTTTAAAATAATGTTAATTTATTTTTTTTTGTAAATCTTCACATAAAACGCGAAAATCGCGATATATTTATCTTTTTAAAATATAGGCAATATGGGTATCAAATTTTTTTATTTTTCAATTATAATAACCTGGTGATAAGTAAAAGATCTGTTTTCAAATCTAGGATGCTGTGAGATAAATTTAAGTTCTTAAATATTAATTTTTAACAATGTTCTGCTTTTCAAATTGAATCTGTTTTAAAATAATGTTAATTTTTTTTATTTTTTTTTATTATTCACATAAAACGCGAAAATCGCGATATACTTGTGTTTTTTTAATATAGGCAATATGGGTATCAAATTTTTTAATTTTTCAATTATAATAATCTTGTTTTCTGTTAGTAACTATTTTTCTCATTTCATATATGTATTCAACTAAAAAAAAAATATTTGAAAACTTAAATATATCTCACAGCATCCTAGATTTGAAAACAGATATTTTGCTTATCACCAGATTATTATAATTGAAAAATTAAAAACGTTGATACCCATATTGCCTATATTAAAATAAGAGAAAATATATCGCGATTTTCGCGTTATATGTGAATAATAAAAAAATAAATAAACATTATTTTAAAACAGATTCAATTTAAAAAGCAGAACATTGTTAAAAAATTAATATTTAAAAACTTAAATTTATCTCACAGCATCCTAGATTTGAAAACAGATCTTTTACTTATCACCAGATTATTGTTACTGAAAGATGAAAAATTTTGATACCCATATTGCCTATATTTGAAAAAGATAAAATATATCGCAATTTTCGCGTTTTATGTGAATAATAAAAAAAAAAATAAACATTATTTTAAAACAGATTCAATTTGAAAAGCAGAACATTGTTAAAAATTAATATTTAAGAACTTAAATTTATCTCACAGCATCCTAGATTTGAAAACAGATCTTTTACTTATCACCAGGTTATTATAATTGAAAAATGAAAAATTTTGATACCCATATTGCCTATATTTTAAAAAGATAAATATATCGCGATTTTCGCGTTTTATGTGAATAATTACAAAAAAAATAAATTAACATTATTTTAAAACAGATTCAATTTGAAAAGCAGAACATTATTTCTAAATATGTAGAATTTGTATGAAATCCCGAAACGAAAATATGTATTTAGTTAAATATCTCAATTAGTAGGTCGCAAGTGGTCAAGTTTTATATACCATTGGATGCTGCTTCAAAAACTCTTTTCGATGATACCAAATTTTATTTATGTCGTCTTGGAGCAAAGTACAAAAAAATTCGAAAAACTGAAAAAACGACCTTTTTTAAAAATGGTCCAGCTCACGGATGGTCAACGCTAGAACCAAAATATTTTGGGAATCATCATAAAACATATCAAGCTTTATTTTCAGAGGGGTAACTAAATCACTTTTTTTGTTGAGTCGCTCTACTCTACATATGTAAACTTTGAATATTTATCTGAAATAATTTAAGTTAACGGATATATTAAAGTTTCAGTCAGAGAAAATCTGATGTAATACTGATGGTTTTTAAATAAATTTTATAAAACTTTTTTTGGTTCTTAGAACAAAAATACGGGAATTTTTTCAAAACACCACTAAAATTTTGGCTTACTCTAATCTTCATATTTATTCGTACGTCAGATTTTTTTTCATATTTATATACTCCCAGCAAAACTTTGGTAATGGGTAGTGATTATATAACACATTACCAGGTAATGCATATTACTTATTTGCAGCATTATTTTATGATGTCTTACCAAACATTTGTTCCACAACGTATTATTTTCAAGTGAAAAATAATGCATTACTAATAATTTGCTACGTAATGCATGATTATTGGAAAAAATGTATTTCATATTTATTATTTCTAAACATTAAATCATGGATAACTTATATTTGGTTACATTATGTATTATTTGAAAGTTTGAAATAATGTATTATTTATAATTGGATGCATAATGCATTACAATAACATAAAAAATAATTATTTTATAAAAAAATGCATAAGTTTAAACTAGAGATGGGCTCACGACAGGAAATTTCTAACGACACACACTCACGAGCATATTTTATCTACTTACACTCACTTACAATCACGTGAGTAAATTTAATACAAAATTACTTTTTCACTACTCGTAACACCTTATATATTATCTTCTGGTATGCTATATTATTTCATTTCTCGTAACCAATGAAATATCATATATTTTACACCTTACTCGTATTCTTCGTTATAAATTTATGACTTATTTTATACCTTACTGGTATTCTTTGTGATAATGTGGATGCATTACTTTGAGTCTCATCGCCTGTTAAAATCATCAATGCTGCAATGTATAAAATAAGAGATCCTATACCTTATTTTATACCTTATTTGGTAATCTAAGTTTTGCTGGGCTGCTTCCAATACAAATGCTCACATGCATGAGCATGTGTGTTTGTGGGCCAAAAAACCGGTAGTATTTAGTTTTTGTACATAATATTTCTATGTGAGTATGTATGTGTAGAGTATATCAACGTTATGAACAATGTTCTACTAAATATTTATGCCTTTTTTAAACCATTTTTTTGCTTAATTCTTCAGCAGAGAGGTTTCCTCTGGGTCACACTTCGATCATCATGATATTTTTTTTTTAATTTTGTGTAACAGAGAAAATAAAAGGACACTTAACATATTATCGTCTTATAATAATAGGTCTTTAGGATGTAATAGGTCCTTGATAAACTCTAGGTGTTAGAACATAAAGAAGGTTCGTTTACTTCCAGATAACTGCACTCTAATCAAAATGTGTCACCTCTTTTTATTTTAAGTGACCACTAGTCAATTTATTCAATTTACACATTCAGGACGTGTGTGAAACGATAGCAAAGTGCTATGGTAAAAAATATTTTTCCTATGGTGAGAAAATTTCATATTTTTGCTGTGTGAAATGATATCTTTTTTGACAAAGTAAATTTTTGACAAATATTAATAAAAAGTAAAAAAAAAAATTTGAAAATTATTAATGTTTTGAGAAAATATTTTCCTTTGCTAATTGCAGTTTACAAACAACTGCAAGCGTTTTAATTAATAAACAAATTTGTTTTGGAAAAGTCTCAGATTTTGCCTCATCTTTCTATAGGAACAATTTTCTGGGAACTAAAATCTTTTCTGTAGGAAAATTATTCGTATAGGAATAAGAACCAGATGTACATTTTATTGGAAAAGTATAACAGAATCCGAGATTTTTCTACGCCTAAAATGTCTTCAAATCTTTGATTTTTGTCATGGGAAAACTTTCTACGTTTCCATTAAATTCTTTGATATTTTCCCTTTAAAAGAACTCTTTTATCCATACATACATTTTCTAAAAAATATTAAATTCTAAACAAAAAAAATAATCTTTTATTGATGGCGCAAAAAATATTTTTTTTCGATTACCTTTATTTGCAAAAAAAAAACAGATAAATCAAAAACACATTTTTGTAGTTGAGTCCAATCCAAGTTAAAACAGCAATTCATATGGACTATTTTGAAATTCTGTCGTCGCACACAAATGATCCCTTGCAGATAACATCCTTGGAACACTTCTTCATGCAGTGTTTGCTCCTTGGCCATCATTGCTATTGGGATTTTAGCCCCAATACTATTAATTTATTACAAAACAAATTAAAATCTTTTTTTATAAATTATTCTTTCTATTTCGACGTTGTTTTTTTGTTTTGTTTGATTTGTTTTTTCTAATTTTTTTTGAAATTTCAAAATATTACATTTCAAATATTTCTAGTGTTTTGTCAAAATTTCTACTAGCCCCTTGGGCTAGTGAAATTTTATTCACCTCAGGATTGTCAAAAATTTACTTGCAAGCATACTTTGCTACCGTTTCACACACGCCCTCAGAGTAAAATTATCCAATTTGTAGTAGGAGTTCAGTTTCCTACTATAAATTGGGTAAATTTCAACAAATTTTTATTAGAGTACAGGACATCAATTGATTTTTTATTTCTTCTATTACTTACGGAATTTTAAGTTCTCTGTGCAGCTGGTTATTTGATATGTACCAAGGAGCTGTTTTTAGTTGTTTAAGGATTTTCGATTGGAATCGCTGTAGTAATTCCAGATACAAATTTGCTGCAGTTCCCCACAATTGGGTACCGTAAGTCCAAAGTGGTTTCAGTATGCATTTGTATATCAGTAGCTTATTTTCAAGCGAAAGTTTCGATTAAGTGCCAATCAGATAATTCGTTTTTCTGAGTTATAAGTCCAGGGCTTGTATTTTGTCCATAAGAGCTTTTTGTCTAGGTGAATGCCAAGACACTTAAAATCTTCTTTTTGGAAGATTTCCTTTTCATTAGGATAAACTGGTGGGTTCCATTTCTGACCTGAACTGATTTATCTTTATTCGATTTTTTGAGCCAATATTTAAGCCATAGAGAAATGTTATCTACACATTTTTGTAAAATATTACTTGCAACTGCAGGATCTGCATGAACAGCCAGTGTTTGGTAAATCTGCGGTATACAAGAGATACAGAATTGACCCCATAACAACTGCTCATTTCATCTTATTTTTTTACAAAAAAGAAGCGATCCGAGAAATAAGATAATAGTATACAAAAACATAATTGGATCATTATGTCATCCTTTATAAAATCCTTGAGAATATCAAGAAAACCAGCAGTGCAATTTTTTTTGTTCTCCAAAGCATGCTGTATCGTCTCAACGAGCCTATGAATCTGCTCAATTGTACCATGTTTTTTTCTAAACCCAAACTGATGCTTTGGAATCAGCGATTTTGATTTTATAATAGGCCTATTTATAAAAACTATTTCTAGGACTTTAGATGGAATTGGAAGTAAACTATGATATGATGTGACATATTGAGGGCTTAACTTAACGTACTTGCCTTCTCATAGTTAGTTTTTGTCCATGAGTTATAATCTTTCCTAATTGGGTAACTTATCTTAACATGTTGCTTGACCTTATTCTTCATCTTCCAAAGAGAAAAGAGTCTGTAGATTTGGTAGTGCCCACATTTCTTAGCTCTTTTTCTATGCTTTTGTTTTTCTCATTCTGCAAGATTTTTTACAGCTCACAAGTTTGCCTGTTAAGTATTGTCTTATCTAAAGGTAACATATTTGTTTGACATTTCTTTCTGGCATTTCTGTTATCTGATAACTTATTTTGAACTGTACTGGAGGGGCTTAAAACGCAGTTTTCTTTTACTGCTGGAGTAGAACTACAGGATGCAAGTCGTAAAGTCTCATTGAAGGTCTCATCGATGGCGTTTGTGATTTCCTATTCAGTCTTTATCAAAATTTTAAAGTTCAGGTGTGTTTTTACCATATATCGGAAATATGTCGAATTGGACAATAATATTCATTCATAATTTCGAAAATTTTCAATGTTTGCTTTTCGTTATTCTCAAATCGTTCCCAAATACTTTTCAAAAAAAGATTGCCATCTATTGATAAGGACTTCGTTATTACAGACACAAGGATTTAAACAATTATAGTTTGTTATTAAAATTTCTTGAAAATGCAAGTGCTCACCCAGGGCACCTTCCCTGCCAGTTGAAAGAGTAATTTCAATAATATTTCTTGTTATTTACAAACTTTAATTTTTTTTTTAGCATCACATGACTTTTGTTTTAATTCAACTTTATCCGTCTTCTTTCAACAATTAAAATGAAGAGTTCAGCAATAAATAATGATGATAATAATAGCAGTTGCTATCGCTATCACAACAACAACAGTGTTGTTGCTCCGGTTGTTTTTGCTGTTAATGATGTAAAAAGAACAAACAATATACATGGATTTTAGGGCACTCAATCGGTTAATCGAATAAGTATAAAAACGGATTTATATATTTTATGTCCCTTATTCATACTCAAATTTGAACACTTTATAACAGGTTTATAAAACAGATTTCCATACAAAATTCGTTTTATAATCCTGTTATAAGTTTGTTAATTTCCATTGTAAAACTAGAACGGTACTATCATAAGAAAAGTTGTCAAAAAAAATAAAAACATAAACAAAACCTCTTCGCTTCAAAAATAAAATAAACAAAACAAAATACAAAAAAAAACAAAATTGTTTGAAAACTGAAAACTAATAAAATATTTTGAAACAAAAAAACAAGAAATGAAAATTATGTGTTTCGAGATTGGAAATCTTTCAGCCAATTTAATGTATCATGTTTTTATATGTACATACCCAGGCAGAAACTGCCAACCGTTCCAAAGAAAAAGTCTCGGCAAAGCACTTTATTTTTTGTGTAGAAGGTAGTATGAATTCGAAAAAGTGCTTTCCAAGCGCTTTGCCAATGTTTTTCTATTTAAATTCGTTCAAAGTATAAATTTTTTATCAAAATTTATTAATTTTCATAACAATTGAAATATTTTTTATTTCCTTGCAGGATAAGTGGCCAGTCCTTGATAGTTCTCGTGATATGTCACTTATACACAATGACCTACTATTAAGTACAATCTTGACCCCTTTTATATAAAAACGCTTGTTTCTTTTTTGAGGAAGTGTCTTAAACTCCGGATACATCACCCTTAAACTCCGGATACATACCAGTTTCGGTTCAATACACCACTTTTTTGTCGGGACTTTTCCAAATTTTTTCCTAAAAACATTTTAATAAATTTTGTATTCCAAAACGCAAAGAAAACTACAAACAATTTTTTTCTGGGGCTTCGAAAATTGTTCAAAGTTTGTTCAAAATGTTTTTATTCTAATACTTAAATGAGCCAGTAAATTTTTTATCCTAATTTAATAAATTTCTTTATTCAAATAAACACAAAAAAAAGTTGTGTCTTATGTACTTATGTATACAATTTAGATACGTCCCATTCTTTTGTTCTAAAAGTGCTATAATAGTACCATATGTTTTGTTTTTAAAGCGCTTTGAAAGCGCTTTAAAATAGCAACGGCATACCGTTTACCGTGGTTATCATTTTAGACGCTGGGCGAGTACTAAACTGTGGTGCTTTCCCAGCACACAAGCGTCCATAAAAGGTACTTTGCCAGCGCTCTCCCGTTTGTATTTTTCTGCCTGGGTAGATTTCTTGCAGGAAGGAGTACAAAATATTTGTCGCTTTTTTACTGGTTGTGGATACATTCAAATTCGACTTCCTGTCCAACAATATCTCGTGGAACGGCAAAGAAGATAACAGAAGCTACCAAGAAAAGCAAATGGTCGTTTGACCAAAAAAATTTTAAAAATACTGATTTTATTAACTTGCACGGGGAGTCTTAAATAGCAAGAACGATGCCCAATGATGTTCTCTCACGAGGGGCTGCGGAATTTTTAATAACATAAAACCATTTTTCTGTACAAATCCCGCGGTTCAAACGCATAACATAACATTTTCATGGGTTCCGTTGTCCATTAATTAAATGTTTTAATAGCCTTTTTGGAGTAATTTTTAAACGATAAAATCAAGACCAGCATTCGCGGTTTAAACGCATAACATAACATTTTCATGGGCCTCGTTGTCCATAAATATCCATAAAGTAAATATTTTGTTTTAAATAAATAAATTATTTTTTTTTAATGTACATTTGATATTTTTTTCTTTTGTTTTGATATTTTTGTTTTTATACTTTTGAATTTAAGGGGTATATGACATTTGACAAATAATTCTTATAATAGTACCTGGTCATTGTACCATGGTTAATTTCAATATGAATAAGGGCCTATGTCTTTAAAGGCCCGTAAGTTGTTCACCGGTGAAAAAAAAAATGTTTCGAAACATCAATTAATTTGTAGCGAAAATTTGACAGTCATATGTTAGGATATGTTTTGGGCATCGGCATACACAAAATTACTTTAATTTAAATTTTTTTTTGTAAACACTAAATCGTGTTTTCATTTATGAATTTATACAATCTGCGAAGCAAGATTTTTTCAAATATAATTAATATATAATACTAGCTGTTTTGCACCCGGCGTTGCCCGGGTTGAAAAAAATATTATGTAATGAATGAGTTTTTTATTAGACAGTTTATCTACTTCTTCGTAGCTTTTCACTGGTAAATATAAACCTATTCATGAGGTTTAGTAATTTTTTTTTTTGAATTTGCTTAGCGTCGGGAACATGGTTATACGTGTTCCTCCGTCATGGGAACAAACCTAATATTAATGTATTTCTTAAATGGCTTTTAAAAGGAACCTATAGTTCCCTCCTCGGTTAGCACTTTATGTGGTGAAAACATCAATAAAGACATAACTTTTACTGTAGTTCAAGTGGGTGTGGCATTTAACGCATTTAGTTCAATTTTGGTCTCATGTGACCTATAGTTCCCCTATTGCTTAGCACGTGAAGAAATTTGCAATTAAATTTGCTCAACTCTCACTAAAGTACAAAGGGGCGTGCCATTATATGTCTTTTTATAAATCGCAGTTTAATATTGTCTATAGCACTATTTATGTCGAAGATTTCATTGAAATCGGCTCAACCGTTTTAAGGTGCTGATATCGCAAATAGTTCGCGCTCAGTTAATTCTAACAGTAGTATTTAAAGGAGTTGGTTAAGCCGTTTTTGCATGATAGCAAATAAGCCAGAAATAGCGTTATGTATATTACAAATTGACGTGCCATTTTACTTCCATTTGTCTAATCGCGGGCTAATATGGCATATCGTTCAACGGGAAACAGGAAAATATATATTTTTTAATTTAATACAAAGGGGTGCGGCATTTTAAGCCCCTTTTCCCGATCGCCATGGTAAATACCAACTGTGGTGAAAATTTGATTAAAATGGTTTCACCGTTAACGCGTGAGTACGGATCAGACAGAAATAAATTTCAATCTATTACAAAGACACATAGCAATTCACACCTTTGACTGGTCGTGTCTATAGTTTCCGCCTCAATAAGTACTAACTAACTGTGGTGAAATTATAATAACATCAGGTTCACCGTTTAAGCGTGATTACAGAATGGCAGAATGAACTTTCAGTACATTGCAAAAGGATTGGCAGTTGATACCATACTAAATTTCCCGCCTCTGTTAGTACTATCTATGCAAAAAATTTTGTTAAAACCGGTTTAGTCGTTTAAGCGTTATTAAGGAACATGCAGAAACACTTTCAGTATAGTACAAAGGCGAGTGTCAATTTACGCCCCTTTTGTCCAAACGCGCTATATTTTAGTCTATAGTTCCCGCCTCGATGGTAAATATTTCATTTACACAGAAAT
This sequence comes from Pegoplata infirma, assembly GCA_963921195.1. Taxonomy (NCBI): domain Eukaryota; kingdom Metazoa; phylum Arthropoda; class Insecta; order Diptera; family Anthomyiidae; genus Pegoplata; species Pegoplata infirma. The sequence goes on along the minus strand of CAWUER010000383.1, from coordinate 160,017 downwards.
AGCGTTCAATAAAATAAAGAGGAGCGCGCTATTTTATTTTTTATTAAAATCGGTATAGTCGTTTAAGCATGATTACGGAACATGCAGAAAAAACTTTCAGTATAGTACAAAGGGGCGTTGCATTTTCCGCCCCTTTGTCCATACGCGCTCTATTATAATCTATAGTTTCTTTGATAAAAAATATCATTAAAATCGGTTCAGCCGTTTATACGTGATAACGGAACAGGAAGAAATAAATTTTAATGTAATACAAAGGGGCATGGTATTTTACGACCCTTTTTTCTATCACCCTCTATTGTGGCTCATAGTTTTCGCTTCGGTTAATACTATATGTGGTGAACAATACATTAAAATCAGTTCAGCCGTTGAAGCGTTATTTTGAAATAACTTTTAGTGCAATAAAAAGGGGCGTGGCATTTTACGCTCCTTTTTTCGATCGCCCTCTATTGTTGATCATAGTTTCCGGCTCGGTTAGTACTATCTGTGGTAAAAATGTCAGTGAAATCGCTTAAATCACTTTTCAGTGATTGCAGGACAGGCAGATATAGTTTCAATACAAAACAAAGGGGCGTGGCATTTTACGCCTATTTTTCCGATCGCGGATTTTTTTGGCCTATAGTTCTCGGCTCGGTTAGTACTATCCGTGGTGAAAATTTCATGAAAATCGGTTCAGCCGTTTTTCCGTTATTGCCGGACAGGCAGATATACCTTTAGCATGGTACATAGGGGCGTGGCATTTTACGCCCCTTTGTCCGATTGCGGTCGCTTATGGCCTATAGTTCCCGCCTCGGTTAGTACTATCTGTTGTGAAAATTTCATGAAAACCGGTTCAGCCGTTTTTCTGTTATTGCCGTACATGCAGATATAGCCTTAGCATGGTACAAAGGGGCGTGGCATTTTACGCCCCTTTGTCCGATCGCGGTTTTTTTTTGCCTATAGTTCTCGGCTTGGTTAGTACTATCCGTGGTGATAATTTCATGAAAATCGGTTCAGCCGTTTTTCCGTTATTGCCGGACAGGCAGATATAGCTTTAGCATGGTACATAGGGGCGTGGCATTTTACACCCTTTTTGTCCGATTGCGGTCGCTTATGGCCTATAGTTCCCGCCTCGGTTAGTACTATCTGTGATGAAAATTTCATGAAATCCGGTTCAGCCGTTTTTCTGTTGTTGCCGTACATGCAGATATAGCCTTAGCATGGTACAAAGGGGCGTGGCATTTTACGCCCCTTTGTCCGATCGCGGTCGCTTATGGCCTATAGTTCCCGCCTCGGTTAGTACTATCTTTGACGAAAATTTCATGAAAATCGGTTAAGCCGTTCTTTACTTATTGCGGAACAGACAGACAGACAGATAGACAGACAGAAAGACAGACAGACAGACAAACCAACAATCAGATTTATAATATTAATAGGGATAATTATAAACTCCCAGCAATTGGTAATGGGTAGTGATTATATAACACATTACCAGGTAATGTATATACCTTATTTGTAGCATTATTTTAGGATGTCTTACCAAACATTTGTTCCACAACGTATTATTTTCAAGTGAAAAATAATGGATTACTTATAATTTGATACGTAATGCATGATTATTGGAAAAAATGTATTTCATATTTATTATTTCTAAACATTAAATCATGGATGACTTATATTTGGTTACATTATGTATTATTTGAAAGTTTGAAATAATGCGTTATTTATAATTGGATGCATAATGCATTACAATAACATAAAAAATAATTATTTTTTAAAAAAATGCATAAGTTTAAACTAGAGATGGGCTCACGACAGGAAATTTCTAACGACACACACTCACGAGCATATTTTATCTACTTACACTCACTTACAACCACGTGAGTAAATTTAATACAAAATTACTTTTTCACTACTCGTAACACCTTATATATTATCTTCTGGTATGCTATATTATTTCAATTCTCGTAACCTATAAAATATCATATATTTTTCACCTTACTCGTATTCTTCGTTATAAATTTATGACTTATTTTATACCTTACTGGTATTCTTTGTGATAATGTGGATGCATTACTTTGAGTCTCATCGCCTGTTAAAATCATCAATGCTGCAATGTATAAAATAAGAGATCCTATACCTTATTTTATACCTTATTTGGTAATCTAAGTTTTGCTGGGCTATTTTCTAATACAGTGAAAAAAAAGACATGATTAAAAAAAAAATTCTTTGAAAATAGTTTAAGTAATCGATTTTACAAAATTGCGATTTTTAATTTTCTCATGACGAAACATGCATTCTGAGGTGCCATAAAATGTTACTAAAATGAAGAATTTTGCTAATAACTTCACACCAGCTCCATTTATCGGGTTTAATAAATATATCTTGTGAATTCAAGCCAAATTGTGCCATAAATACAAAAAATGGAATTATGACGACAACAGCGCCACCTATCGGGTCATAATTTTATCAGGAAACTTATTTTTGTTTAAAAAATATATATTGTGGGTTTCAGCCAAACGTACCATAAATACCAAAAATTTAAATATTGCGAAAACAGCGCCACCTATCGGAATTAAACTTAAGAGAAACCTGGCTCCAGACTAAACTAATATATTGTCCCAGTTGTTTGTCAATCGGTCCAGCGTTTCTTAAGCTTTAGTAATACGTACCCCGCACAAACGTTTTTATATATTAAGAAGATAGAATTTAGAGAATTCGTAATAAGACACTTTTCATTCTATTAATCTGAGTTTAACTATTAGTCGATTCACTAATTGAATACCCTAATATTAACACATACATACTCGTTAGAGCACCCACAAAATGTATGGGATGTGCAAAAGTGTATTTTTTATCGCTCCCCGCTCATTTTCGGTTGAGTTGGGAGTAAAAAATAATATCTATCCAGAAATTGGACTTCTAGGTTGCAAACAGACCAAGCAGTTTGAACTTTTGACCTCAAAAATGGGCTAAAAAACCTTAATAGATTAATTTGGCTGTAACTCTTAAAATAAAAGTTTTTCGCAATTAACTTTCATAACAATTTTTATGTAGAATTAAAATGGAAAGATTTTTCTCTCATACTGTTTAGACCTAAATATGTCCGATCGCGGTGTTCTAAGCGGTTAAAGTCAAAATTTGGGTCAAAACTTTTTTTTAAAAAATTCTCGTAAATTTTTAAATTGGGGAAAATTTGAGCTCTTTGCACAATTCACTAGGGTATTGAATGTACTTTTCCAAAAAATTTTTTTTTGCAAAAATATATCGACCCTTCCATGAAAAAATCCCAAAGTTCTTCTCTGAATCTCTTTTTTTTACCATTCAACCTCAATATAGGCGAATACTCACTTTGTAATTCCGTGAGTTTCGCACCGAAATATCTGTCTAGGATTTCCCTAAATATATATGGGGTATTCAGTGCCAAATTGGACACTTTGAAAATTTTTATTTTAGATTTTTTAATTATTTTTAAATTTTTTTTAAAACCCATTAAACCCCCCATCCAAGTTAGTTTTCAAAATTTTTAAATTATCCGTTCCAAAGATATCGAATTTTCAAAAAAAAAACAACTATCGTTTTCCGTATTTCTATCAAAACAAATTCAAAAATGGTCAAAATTTTTTTTTTAATTTTTGTTTTTTTATTAAAAATTTCTTAGTGTTCTAATATGCGATTTTTAAATGATTGCACTCTTTGTTTTTTTTCAATCTTTTCTTCAAATTTTTTATATGATTTTTTTTTAATTTTATGTGGTAAACTTAACATTTTCTTAAAGTTATAAGCTTAAGTGGATAGTGGGATTATGGTAATATATAAAAAAGAATTAAAAATAAAAAGGTAATTAATATATTCAGCGGTTTTTGAGTTTTTTTGTTGTCTTCCAATCTTTATTAAAACACTTTGACGAAAAAAAGATAAAATTTTAACAAATTATTTCGAATTTGGACCATTTTTAAAGAAGTGATAAGTAAAAAACAGAAAAAATCGTGTTTTTTTTATAATTCCATATTTTTTGAACGGATTATCAAAAAAGATATCAAAATTTACTTGGAATGGGTTTTGAAGGGTACTACAAAATTGAAAAAATATAAAATTAAAAATTTTCCAAGTGTCCGATTTGGCATGGAATACCCCATATATACTATGTGGAATCCTAGACTTATCTTTCGTTGCGTAAAACACGCACTTACAAAGTGAATATACCCCCATAACGTGGTTGGAGGTCAAAAAAATTGTGGTTCAGAGTAGGATTTTGGCAATTTTTCATGGAAGGGTCGATATATTTTTGCAAAAAAAAATTTTTGGAAAACTACATTCAATACTCTATTAAATTATGCAAAGAGCTAAAATTTTCCCCAATTTAAAAATTTATGACAATTTTTTAAAAAAGTTCTCACCCAAATTTCGACTTTAATCGCTAAAAACACCGCTATCGGACATATTTAGATCAAAACTGTATGAGAGAAAAATCTTTGCATTTTGAATCTACAAAAAAATTGTTATGAAAGTAATTTGCGAAAAACTTTTATTTTATGAGTTACAGCCAAATTAATCTATAAAGGTTTTTTAGCCCATTTTTGAGGTCAAAAGTTCAAACTGCTTGGTCTGTTTGCAACCTAGTAGTCCAATTTCTGGATAGATATTATTTTTTACTCCCAACTCAACCGAAAATGAGCGGGGAGCGATAAAAAAAACAATTATGCATATATGGGTGCTCTAATACTCGTATGTATGTAAATCTGTTTATGAATAAATATTATTTACATTATTAGAACAAAACTCCATCATCATTATCTTAGTTAGATCCATAACTATAGAACTGATGTCGTACATATAATGAACATTTTCTAATAAAATTGTTCATCCTTATGGGGATTTTTACTCACACAGTCTTACTATATGCACACATACACAGTTGCAAGCAACCATCTTGTTGTCTCAACAATACCGGTAACGGGAAACGGAAAGCAACCATTTTTCAAAACTATTCTAAACGCAGTACAAAAACTTCTGCTATGCTGCATTTCTAAATAATTCCGTCTGTTTGTCTGTTGCATTTGAAATTTTAACAGGAAACTTAAGAACCTCGTAGTACAATAACTTTAGTTACGGAATGAACTCAAGAGAATTTAACACAAAAAATAACTATAAATAGATTTGATTAATTTAATAGAGTTACATATTGCTAGATTTATATCTCATTATGTTTGCAGTACAAAAACTGTACGACTGAAAAAATATATTTACTTAAATTATTCACTTGTTCTATGCATACATTTTGGAAAGGTACATATACCAAGGTTGGATACCTTCATGTTTTTTTTTAAATAAATTAAAATAACATTTTGGATAAACGAAATTATTTTTTTATTCAAGCAGATAATCAGTAAGGCAAGGGAAAAGTGTAAAATTAAAAAAAAAAAATAAAACAATTTTAAGAAAACACAGCCCAAAGTTGCTTTCGACAAGGCAACATGCAGACAGCAAGGGTAGATCAACAGAAACAGCTTTTCATGAGCTCGTAGGTAACATCGAGAGATCACTATCTGTATAGGCATGCGCGGGTACAAGGGGGGGGGGGGGGGGAAGGGGAAATTTCCCCCCCCAGACCAAATTTCGAAAAGAAAAAAAAGGAAAAAAAGAAAAAAAAAAAGAAGAAAAAAAGGAAAAAAGAAAGAAAAGGAAAGAAAAAGAAGAAAAAAGAAAGAAGGAAGTTTTCTAAAAAAATTTCGAAGTTCAAAAATTTTTTATAGAAAAAGATCTGAAAATTTTAAAAGGAAAAATTTTTAAATTTTTTAAGGAAAAAGTGAATCAATCTGAAAATTAAAAATGTTGATAGTCGAACTTACATTTGTAAAACTATTTTATTTTTTTTTTATAAAAAATAAACTTTTTTTTTAAAGAAAACATTCTCAGAATCTGAGACATTTTTATGTGAAAAAGGTCTCAAAACTTATTTATAGGAAAAAGGTTGCAGAAGAATTTTTTTATGCCCGGCTAAAAATAAATGTGTATGTTCATATATGCTTATATATAGATCTTTATATGATCATATATGACATATATGGAAACATATATGTGACCATATATGCAAGAAACGATCCCATATATGTGGTCGTATATAAAATATGTGCCATATATGATATCATATATGGAAACATATATGTTATCATAAATGTTAAATTTTAGTGCACGTGTATGAAAATATCAACCGGAATTACAAAATAAAAGTTTTTACGATTGAAATTATATTTTATTACCATATTTATACCTTAATACCGATTCGTATCAATAATTTAATAAATATTGTTTCCTAGTTGCAAAATATTCTGATTAAAAAAGTTACTTTTACATAAAAAAAATGGAAAAGGTAAGTTTTTATTAATATATATTTAGAATTATAAAATCATATGTATTATTTTTTTCCAGTTCAATGTCATAACAAGTACAATCGTGGACATTTTATTCCAAAACAAGATCATATTCAAAATGAGTAAATGTACATACATATGTCGCAAATACAATAATAGAGTGCTTTGATGTTGAAGAAAATTAAACTACGCAGCTTCGTTAATCTCGTGCAACTTCGTGGAGAGGGCATATGCACCACCATCATGTTTTACTGCAAACTATTTTGAAATCCCTTAATGTCGCCATAACAAAATGGAAATGATAGATCGTATAAGCAGTTTTGAGGCCGAGTAACGTTAAGCTCACAAAACTTGGAGAAATACCGCCAGAAATGTTATCACTACGGTTCCAACGCTACAAATTATTTTGAAATCCCTTACTGTAGCAAATAGGAAATGGAAAGAACGTATAAGAAGTTTGAATGCCGAGTTACTAAAAAATTCAACCATGCGGAGGTACGTTAAGCTCGCTTAACTTAGAGCAGATGACATATGCACGACCATAATGTTATCACTACGGTTCCAAAACTACAAACTATTTTGAAATCGATTACTGTCGCCAAAGCAAATCGAAATGAAAAGAACGTATCAGTTTTAAGGTTGAGTAACGATTTGGGAAGGATCGGTCTTTATACAAGAAAGCTGTCTATAAGCGAAAGTGACTACCTGGCACATTGTCACCATGATGTAAGTAGAAATAGTTATTATCCCTGTCTTTCAAATATCCTTACAAACATGATGTAAGTAGAAATAGTTTTTATCCCTATCCTTCAAATATTCTTACAAACATAACCCAGCAAGATAAAATACATACTACTAAATATATTGCTTTTAATCGAAGTCTCTTTGATGCATGCATTTAGTAGTAGCAAGTTCTTTTTTGTTGGAATAAAAAATAAATGTGTAATAATTTTTAATATTTTCTTCAGATGGATTTCTGAAAGACAATATATCTTTCCTTAAAAAGCATTCCATAGTCTTTAGCATCCAATGAGCTTTAGCATCCCATGGTCTTAACAAAATACACTCCAACATGTATGTATGTAACTAGCAGTATAATGTGCGGTTAAATGTGCCGTCGAATGACTTTTGCCGGAGTTGCATGGATGAAGAGGAGTTGCAAACTATCGAAAATTTTATTTGCCATTGCCCGGCACTTTCTGGTCAGAGACTTGCTTCACTGGAATCTAGGGAGCTGATTTGTCGGATGTCAAAATTCAATATCTAAGGAGTTTCATAAGAAGCTCAAATTGGTTTAACGACAGGGACTAGTAGGGGAACCTATTACGGTCCCGTGGTATCACAATGGACCTCAGAGTCTACGTGTGTTGACGTAAAACGTCAGCAGCCACTTACAACCAAACCAAAATAGCAGTATCTAGCCAATCTTTAAAGGTACATGGTTGCTTCGTTAAATGACATCCGTGTTATCATTAACCTATTAGCACAAAATGCTATCGTTGGTAATACTTAAATACAATAAAAATTCTAGAAATATCTTAAATATTAATATTATTTTATATCCTTTTTTTAGATTTTGATTATAAATATTGTAAAATAGAGGCTTATAACATAACAAAAACGCTAAGTCTGAAGATAATCGGAATTAACACTAAAACAAGAAAACACAATGGAAATCAACGTTCCTTTAATAAGCTCTTTGCTCGCATCTTTCGTAATTGATATCAATTGAAAAACTTGATATATAAGATCTTTTATTATGTTCAAATTATTTTGTTGACTATCAAAATGTATTCTCATATCTATGGGCGGATTTTACAGTCAGCACTAAGTAGCGATTTAAACTAAGAAATTACTTAAATCCAAAAAACTATTTTACAAAAAACACTTAAGTAAAACTTAAGTCATCAATTACCATAACTTAAGTTTTACTTAAGTTATTTATTTAGATTTGACAATTCAAAAAAAAAATACAAAATAAAAATCAAATAATAATAAAAACACACATTAAAAATTAAAAAATCAAAATCTCGCACAATTGCCGTTTAAAACAATCAAGAACGAGGCTAAATTAATCGTTGAAAAATACTCCAGTCGCTAAACATCGAACTTGCGCACCAACAAACGTGTTCGTGAAAAGGTTGCTGTTTCCACCAAAGCTTTGAGGAATAAGATTGCCGGTTATGTTGACATTCCGTCTTCGAAGCTCTGATATATTTCCATCAAATTGCGTGATATTTGCGTTTATCCAAAGGAAATTAAATAAATAAAAATTTATAAGGAATTTGAGATAGGAGGAGATGGCCCAATTGTTGGTGTGCAAATCCGAAGTCACGCGGGTGGAGTATTTTTCGATGATTCTAACAAGACCTACGGCGGAAGATTTTAATAGAAAAGCAATTGTGTGAATTTAACCTACAACACTCTGTGGTACAGGGTATGAGTATGTAATGATATTACCCGAAATATTAGTCCCAGACCTACATTTATGTATACGGATCGACTCTCTGTCAGTCTGTCTGTTTGTATAAGTAACGTTGTAAATTTCTCTTAGATAAGATTGCCGGTTATGTTACGCACTTGAAAGCCATCTTCGCCACTCTTAAATTTCTTATATGTACATACATGTTTATTTAATCTATTTTTGTTTTGATGGAAATATCACGCAAATGATGGAAATACTTTGAACTTGAGAGTAGCGGAGATGGCCTTTCAAATGGGTAACATAATCGGCAATCTAAATCCTCAAGTTTTTGGTGGACATAACAGCAACCTTTTCAAGGAGGCGTTTGTTGGTGTGTAAATCGGGTGGAAAACTTGTCAATGATGACCTTAGCCGCTTTCTTGATCATTTTAGTTCTAAAAAGACCCACGGCGGTAGATTTTAACGAAAAGAACCGCATTTGTATGATTTTTTGTTATTTAAATTTTTATTTTGTGTATTTTTGTTTTATTATTATTTTATTTTTCTTTTTGAATTGTCAAATAAATAACTTATGTTACCATATTTTTGAAATATTTTCATTTTAACTTAAGTACAAACCGTAAAATGGAATTTCACTTAAGTAATAAAAAATACTTAAATAAATCTTAACTAAGATTTCACTTAAGTTAGCACTTAGTTTGGACTGTAAAATCCGCCCTATAAGTTAAATAATTTATTTTTATATGGTCACCAAAAATGCAAACGATAGTAACTAAAAAATGAAAATCATCAAACTAAAGGGTTTCATTAAAATATATGAAAACACCAAAATTAATAAAAAAAATATTTTTAATTTTAAATTATACTTATATACACCGTTTGCAATTCTGGTGAATATATACATAATAATCTATTACATATAGTTTAAAATGAAAAAAATAAATAAAAAATATGAAAAAGAATGTAAAACAAATTGAAAACGACATCATATATGATCCCATATATGATTCAATATATTATCCAATATATGATTCAATATATGATCTAATATATGATCACATATATTAGATCATATATGATCGTGTCTTATATACCCGAGTAAAAAAAAGTTATATGACGCAATATTTAATTATATATGAACAGATATGCTTTTATGTAAATCCATATTAATTTTGATCCGAAAATTGGCGGATCGAATATTATACGATTGTATCCAATTCTATTATTTTTGATAAAATAATATCAAATTTGATTAAGTTTGATCCCAAAAATGGGTCTATCTAATTGTATTAAACCATATCTTATCTGTTAAAATTAGATAAATTTTTATATAATTAGATGAAATGTGGTGAATTTTTTTGGAATTTTAAACGTGAAGTTAGAAATTATTTTATCAGATTGGATACATTATCAATTAGAAGATTTTTATTGCATTCTTCGGAATTTTTTCGGGATTTAGCAAATTATTAAAAATTTGTAATTATACCCTCCAACTACAGTATGGGGGTATACTCACTTTGTCATTCCGTTTGTAACGCATCGAAATATCGGTCGCGGACCCCGGAAAGTATATATATTATTGATCTATGATCGATTCTAAGACTTTTCTAGAATGTCCGTATGTCCGTCCGTCCGTCTGTATAAGACACGATGCAGTCCAACATAAAAGAGATAGACTCGTTAAGTTTGGCAGGAATATGTCTTTTGGTCCTAGGCAGTTTAAGTTCGTAAATGGGCAAAATCGGACCAGGGGGGAAAAAGTTCCCCCTTATAGAACTTAACTGACCTCTGAAAAACGCCATATTTTCACAGGTTTTTTGTATTTTTGTTAAGCAAATGAAACAATTTGATGTCAGAAAAAGTTCAAAATTGGACTAAGGAAATAAACAAAATCGTTTTTTTTGCCCGCCCCCCTTTTGTGGGCATGGATATTAAAAATGTTTTTAAATAATGATAAAATTGTATTACTTAATCTGAAAAAGCATAATAAATAAATTTGTAAAAATTTACCGCATGGGTTTATGTGTCCCCTAATGAACCCTTCTGACCCCCCCCCCATAAAAAACGCCCCTGCATTTTTTTTTAATTCTTTTTATATGTTGGAGGGTATTATAGATTCGGCACAGCCGAATTTAACACTCTCACTTGTTTTTTTTTCTAAAATCATTTTTAAGGGATTTAAAAATTCCAAAAAATTTTTGAGTATTAGAAAATTTAAAAACATTTTTTCGGAACTTAAAAATTTTTCAAAAAAAATAAAATTTCTCCAGAAAACATTTTCAATGATTTTTTTACTCCAAATGACTTTTTTACTCCGGGACTTTGGAAAATTTTCATAAAATTTTTTAGGACTTGAAAATTTTTTAATTTTTATTTAATTGTCCGGGACTTAGAAAATTTAGAAAAATTTTTTCGGGATATAATTATAAATAAAATCATATATCTTTTTATCTGCCATATCTAAAAATTCCCGACATTATATGTCATATCTAATTTCATATAGATCGGTATGTAAATAGATATGAATATGTATGTTATCATTTTAAAAAATAAGGAAAAATACAATGCTATATATAAACTTATATGTCCATATCAATGTTCATGCATAACCATATATAAATATAAATAATTATATAATAGCATATATGATTATATCAGATCTTTTTTACTCGGGTAAGCGCCAATTTTGGAATATGGTCATATATGAGACCATATTTGATACTATATATGCTACTGTATATGGTCTCATATATGATATCATATATGATAATATACAACATTTTTAGCCGGGTGGGAAAAAAGTCTCAGAATTTCTGAATTTGAGATTTATTTTAAGGAAAAAGGTCTCAGAATCTGAGTCTCTTAAGAAGAAAAAGGTCTCAAAGTCTGAGACTTTTTATTGTTGAAAAATAGTCTCAGAAGTTGAAACTAACTGAATTGGTAGAAGGTCGCAGAATCTAAGACTTTTCAACTGGAAAAGGGTCTTAGAATGTAAGACTAATCTCAGAAAAATGTCTCAGAATCTCAGACTTTTTCTATAGGAAACAGGTCTCAGAATCTTTGACCTTTCTATTGGAAAAAGGTCTTAAAGTCTGAGACGTTTTGTATAGGAAAAACATTTCCGACTAGGACGTTTTCTATAGGAAAAGTGTCTTAGAATCGGAAAAGATTTCAGAATCAGAAACAGGTCACAGAATCTGTGACTTCTTCTTCTTTAGAGAAAAAGTGCCAGAATCTTAAACTTTTTCTATATAAGAAAAAGCTCTCAGAATTTGAGACTTTTTCTTTAGGAAAAATGGGTGCGAATCTGAGCCTTATTCTTTAGGAATAAGATCTCAGAATTTGAAACTTTTCTTTAGGAAAAAGGTCTTAGAATCTGAGACTTTTTCTATTGGAAAAAGGTCGAAGAATCTAAGACTTTTTCTATAGAAAAAAGGTTTCAGAATCTAAAATTTTTTCAGTACGAAACAAATCTAATAATCAGAGACCTCTCTATAGGAAAAATGTCTCAGTAATGCTTTAAAATATGAGACTTTTTCTATAGTAAAATGTCTTAGAATCTGAGACTTTTTCTGTGGAAAAAAATTCTTAGAACCTGAAAATTTTTCTATACGAAAAAAGTCTCAGATTCTGAGACATTTTTCGTTAAGAAGAAGTCTGATATTCTGAGACATGTTCCCTATAAAAAAAATTTCACGAAAAATGTCTCAAAATCTGATATTTTCTATGTAAAAGAATTTCTTCTATTAAATTCTCAAATTTAGACTCTTCTTATGTATACTAAAAATATACAACTTTCTTTTAAATTTCTTTTAAAAATCCGAAAACTTTTCTATACGAAAATAGTCTCAGATTCTGAGACATTTAGTCATTCTAAGACAGTTTCCCTATAAAAAATTATTTTTTCATGAAAAATGTCTCAACATCTGAAGTTTTCTATGTAGTGAGAATTTCTTCTTTTAAAAAATTCTCTTCTTATGTATACGAAAAATATGCAATTTTCATTAAAAACAAATTAAAAAAAATGATCTAAACGAAATATGATCATGAAAAAGAAACCTTATTCGGCATCCCATCACTTTTTATTTTGTAAAAAAAACGTTTCCCTTTTTTTTGCTCGTCAACAAAGGAGAATTTATGGTTTTTTTTCGAAGTAAAAAAAAATTTCCCCCCCCCCCAAACCCAAAAGCTGTACCCGCCACTGGTATAGGAGTACATTATGGTTTCCTTTCTTGATATAGATATGGGCTTTTAATAATGTAATTCCAGACTCGAAAACTGTGGAATTGTCTGGTCTGGAAGTGAAGCGTGGTATAATTTTAATGGTCCAAAATCAACTTGCCAATAGACGTATAACGTCTGAATTGGGAGTGTCTGTCATATATCGATTTGTCAATAGAGGCACACCGCAGGGAGGTGTTCGTTCGCCGCTTCTTTGGAATCTGACACTGGATTCAATGCGTCTCTCTCTCGAAGCACGTGGTTGTCAGGTTGTCACATATGCTGACGATGTCGCGATAGCTGTAAAGTGAAAGCATCTGCCAACATTGAGGAACATTCTACAGAGTTCTCTCAAAAAATATCTGTCTAAATGGGCAAGAGGCTGTGGTCTGGGAGTTAATCCAAGTAAAACAGAGCTTGTCTGGTTTACAAGGAAAAAGAAGATTGCTGCTTTTGATCCTATTTCTATGGACGGCACTGAAATCACCTTCTCAGATGGAGCCAAGTATCTTGGAGTATTTCTAGATGGGAAGTTGAACTTTACACTTAATATTGAGGAACGGGTGAGAAAAGCAACAATTGCTTTATATGCCTGTGAAAAAGCCATTACAAAACAATGGAGTTTTTAAATGAGTTTGACATATGGCTCATTTGGGATACAGGACACAGAGACATTCCAGGGACTTGCAAAGCCGATGAGCTTTCAAGACTGGGAACTACATTATAGGTTCCAACAGAATTCATCTGCCATTGCCCGGTACTTTCTGGTCAGAGACTTGCTTCACTGGGATATAGGGTGCAGCACGATCTTTCTGATTTGTCAGATATCAAAAACAGTACGTTATTATACGTACGGTCCCAAAAACACATTCACTAAAATCTTTTTTAGTGGTTGTGTACGTGTACGCAAACAGAATACCGAACGTTATGCCTGTGAGTCGACGAACACGAAAAAAAATGTGTCAAAAGTACGCAAACAGTACAATAAAGTATTTTTTATTTAATTTTTTTTTTTCATAAAATTTTATTTTAAATCCTTGAAATTATTTTGAAAGCTAAATCAAGTGTAGGTATAACGTAACGTATTGGTTCTAATTTTCAAAATCTGTGTTAGTTTTGCGATATGCATCCGTTTACTACATAGTCAGGATCAGTTTTTCCTTCTGCCTCTTTAATGACCATTCCATTTTGAACCTGTCATCGGATGGTTACATTTTGATCAATTGGTACATCCTTTCCCGGTGTATGTATTATTTAATAGCCTTTTAGTATAATAGTGTATGTAGTTTTAACCTTTCTAACAAATGCAAAAACTAATAAAACTTAAGTATCTTTTGTTACAATAATTCCAGTTGTGGGCAGTTGTAACATCGAGAGATAAACGCATTTAGTTTTTTCGTTAGAGTGAGCATGGGATGAATTAAAAATGTTTAAGACCAAGTGCATTTTTTATTCGTTGAATTAAATGTTTAAGACCAAAGTGCATTTTTTATTCGTTGAATTTAGGATCTGTATGGAAGCGACACTTCATTTGTAAACATAAGGGAGTCCCTTTTTTCTGATAACACTTTTCTACACCAACAACCTCCCAGTGAAATATTTAGCTGGTGATTACAGATTTTGATATCCAGATTTCGAATTTGCATTCCAAATTTTTGAATATTGAATATATAAATAAGACCCCTTTCGACTAATGTTCGTAAAATATGAATTAAAAAATCAATGAAAAATCAAAGAAAAAAAAAAATAAATTGAAATTAATAAAATATCTTCTGGAATTTGAAAAAGATCAATAGAATTTCATTTGCAATTTTTACATTTTATTTGAAAACTTCGAAGTTCAATTGGAGTCTTCGACTTGAATAACAACTGACTGCAATTAATCTTTTAAGAATTACATTTAACGTTTTTATACCCTCCAACTACAGTTTGGGGGTATACTCACTAGGGTTAGTACTTTTTGCATTTTTTGCAAATATGCAACCTCCATCCTCGGAATCGTGTAGGGCGTGGAAAATAACTAAAAACTGTTAGTTTAGTTTTTCGCGATCGTGAAAAAACTTCACGCACCAAATGGATTGAAGTTTTGTATATACGATTTTTTCATTTTTTTTATTAAAGTTTCACTTTTCTCTTAATAACCAAGTTATGTCGCGAATTATCGAAACTTTCGTAACAAAATGGTGTGAAACACATTTGTATGTAGGATTATAATAAAAAACAACAAAAATGTTAGTTATCACTTTTATTAATTTAAAAAAAAAATTGTTTACATAAAACTTCAATGCGTTTGGTGCGTGAACTTTTTTCACGATCGGGAAAAATCATAAGCATATTTCTTAGTATTTTTCCATGCCCTACACGATTCCGTGAATGGAGGATGTCGCAAAAAAAAAGTCATAACCCTAATACTCACTTTGTCATTCCGTGTGTAACGCATCGAAACATCGGTCGAGGACTCCATAAAGTACATATATTATTGATCAGTGATCGATTCTAAGCCATTATAGCGATGTCCGTCCGTCTGCCCGTCAGTAGTTAACACGATGCAGTTCAAAATAAAAGAGCTAGGCTCCCGACATTTGGCACGAATATGTCTTATCTAAGAAATACCACTTTTTTACATGATTTTTTGTGTTTCTGTTTAACAAATCCCACATTTTTATGCTACAAAAGTCCTGCATTTGGACCCAGAGAATTACACTCAAAAAAAAAAAAATATTGTAAAACTAGCAAAAAAAACGGTTAAAATTAGCAAAAAAAACTGTTGTTTTGGACGTTGCAAAAATTTTGGTAATATTAGCAAATCCATTTTGCTAATCAAAAAATTAGGCAAAAATGGTAAAATTACAAGAATACCATTTTATTTTTGTAAAAAATCAACCTTGTAAAATTATCAAAAAATATGGTAAAATTACCAAAAAAAAAAAAATGGTAAAATTGAAATAGATAAAAAAAAATTGTAATTTGGTAAAAAAACTGTTTTATTTGGTAATTTTTTTTTCTCTGATTATAATCAACTACTAATTAGTAGTTGATTTAAAATTTGGTGAATATATGTTTGCCTGTTTTTGAGCACCAGGTTCTTTAAATGTAGTAATAGCAGCATCAACTATTACTTCAGTTGTTGGATGGTTTCTTCGGCTTGATGGCATCTTCTTTTGCCTTCTTCTCAGCAGCTGTAGTTGCATTAACTGGACTTCCAACAACATCAAAATCCAAAATGATTTTTTTTTCACTTAAACACTTTGAACCAAAAATTTTAAGAACAGCACTTCACTTTTTTATTTTTTTGCGTCATTTTTTTTAGCTTAAGTAGAACAAATGAGAATTGCGTAGTAGTCTACACAAGAAATTTCTTACATTTTCACGTAAAATTTGTAAAAAATTAAAATTTTTTTTTGAATTTTTAATTTTTTTTTTCACATGTATTTAAAAAAAAAAATAAAAAAAAACTTTTGGATATTGAAGATTTAATATCTAACAAGGGAAGTATCTCAACCCTTATGAACCGATTTGCCTGAAACTTAAAATATATATAAATGAGACCATTTTAAGGTTGGGGTGTCTCGGCTTATCGGCCATATCGGGGGTTTAGGGGTTCAAAAAATGGGTCAAAAATTGGCGAAAAAATCGTTTTTTGGATTTTTCGGCCATTTCTTGCTAAGAAACTATATGATGTTTCCATATGAGAAGAAAGGTTTTTTTAATGCCTATCCAAAGGTGGCATAACCTTGTAAAAATTCGGCTTCTTTAAAAATTTTTCCCATGAAAATGTGTAAATTTTGGGGGGTATATATATGAAGACAAAGACCTACGATATCCATGTTAATATAAAATATTCTTTATCAAATTTAAGTCGACACGTATTTTTGCTCTAAGCGATATTCCTGTTAGTTCGGGAGTTATTGAAATTTTCCCGAGGGTCCTCATTGATTCATAAGGGGACAACGAAATTTTTAAACACTGATATGGCCGATAAGCCGAGACACCCCAACCTTAAAATCGTCTCATTTATATATATTTTAAGTTTCAGGCAAATCGGTTCATAAGGGTTGAGATACTTCCCTTGTAAGTATGTGTTAAAATTTAAAAAAAAAAATTTTTCAAAATTATCAACTTTTTATTAAAAATTTAGGTGGCAAACCTTAAAAAATTTTCATATAAAATTAGCAAAAAATATGGTAAAATTAGCAAAAAATATGGTAAAAAATACTAAAAATTGTGTAGCCTATTTTTGAGCGCCTATTCAGTTGATGGATGGCTACTTTGCTATGGTGTAGGCAGCATCATCTTTTGCCTTCTTCTTGGCAGCTGGACTTTTAACAGCAGCAATGATTTTTTTTCACACTAGAACATTTTAAACAATTTTTTTTTTCTTAAAACTAAGAAAAAAAAAAAAAAAAAAAAGTATAACCATTTCTTTAAGAAAAATACTAATATTTTGCTAAAATTATAGTAAAATAAAAAAAAAAAACTAGCAAGAAAATATAGACTGGTTCCATTTAAAATAGCATAGGCAATCCATTCTTCTGATTTTTATTGAATTTCGGTTTTTGTTATTTAGTCGAAATGGTGAATGGTTCGCGTTTTATCGCTGTTCAAAGTTGGTATTTTGCCACTATTTTATGATAAATGCATAATGTTTAAATGATCGTATCTTTAGAACGCATCATCCGATTATCACGAAATAAAGCGCAAAATAATGGTTATGTCCTGTACTTAAAATAGAATTTTGGAAAAGGATAGGATGCTTAGCAAAAAGGATATTGAAATTAAAAAAATGTCCTTAACTTGCAAATATCTCAAAATGCGTATCTTTAATTTTCTTTTATTTTTTTGCACATATAGCCCACAATGTACTTAACAACATATGCAAATCCCAAATTGGGGTGATAAGCGGTTTAATTGTAAACGCGGTTTCATGAAACGCCTTTTTGATTTTTGTTAATAACTCTCATTTACAAATGAAAAACAATTTCTGCGCACTAACCGCGATTAATTTTTTTATACGTATTTTTGATCGCTAAACTCAAAAATTTCATTAAAACAACATTTCGCGAATACATTTTTGTTAAATGAATTTTTTAGCGTTTTTTGGAGGTATTTTGGCTATTTTGCTTATATCTTTAGTTCTGTTTATCTGATCTGCTCGCAATAAAAACCAAACTAAAGATAATCAAATTTCCAACAAATCCTACATTCATCATTTTCTCGTCAGTTCATAGCTTTACGCGCAAATAATTTTTTTTAGCGTTATTTGAAGGTATTTTGACTAATTTTCTTATATCTTGAGCTCCATTTATCTGATCCTTCCGAAATAAGAACCAAATTAAAGACAATCAAATTTGCAACAAATCCTTCATTCATTATTTTTATATCAGTTCATAACTTTACGCGCAATAGGAAAACATATGACTAATATAAGTTTTTTTATTAACAAATCGTTAAAGAAAAAATTAAAGAAATGGAAATCTTTGCAATTAATTAAGTTTTTTTATTTATCTGCAAAGCCTGAACATTTAGAAATATAATAAAGTTGATTTGATGAAAATCAATAGGTTTACTCCGAAGTTATCACAAATTATATATAAATACATGAGAAAAGCACTAAAGGTATTATATTGATATATAAAAAAAGTAAAAAATTAAGCTGTTTAAAAACCACAAGGAAAATCTTTATGGTAGTTTCATAAAATTTTTCATAACTTTGGTATTTGCTCATAGATTTGAATGAAACCCTTTTATAATCGTTGTAAATGTTCAGGCTTTTAAGATAAATTAAAAAATAATGCTAATTTGTAACGATTTCTGTTTTTTAAATTTTTTTAAAAATGAGCTTTGTTAATAAAATAAATTGGTTTTCCTTGTTTGCCTATTGCTCGTAAAGTTATGAACTGATATAAAAATAATGAATGAAGGATTTGTTGGAAATTTGATTGTCTTTAATTTGGTTTTTATTGCGAGAAGATCAGATAAACAGAACTTAAGATATAAGAAAAAAGGTCAAAATACCTCCAAATAACGCTAAAAAATTTATTTGCGCGTAAAGCTATGAACTGATGAAAAAATGATGAATGTAGGATTTCTTGGAAAAAAAATTATCTTTAGTTTGGTTTTTATTTCGAGAAGATCAGATAAACAGAACATAAGATATGAGCAAAATAGTTAAAATACCTCCAAAAAACGCAAAAAAATTCATTTAACAAAAATGTATTCGCGAAATGTTGTTTTAATAAAATTTTTGAGTTTAGCGATCAAAAATACATATAAAACAAGTAGAAAAATTAAATTCGACTTGGTCGAATCTATGAATACCCTCCACAATGTTATCTGATGGTAATTTTCTAAAAAAAATGCATTACAAATTTTTATTAGAAATATATTATTTTGAGTAAAACTTTTTTTAATCAATCAAATTTTTTTGTGAGTGTAAAATTTTTTGACTGTCAACATTTTTTTGAGTGTGAATTTCATTAAAAAAAAATAATTAAAATAAAAATTAAAAAAAAAAAACATTTTTTTTTTGAGTGTAAAATATTTTTAGTGTAAATATTTTTTTTAGTGTACTATTTGTTTGAGTAACTTTGTAAATATTTTTGTTGTTTTATACCTATTCGTATATGTTAAAAAAAAATATTTTACATATTTCCCTCATTTTATTTTACCATCCTCGTCTTTAAAAACCAAAAACAAACTAATATTTGATTTTTTTCCAAAAATACTTACTATACACCGTTACATACAGTTACAAAAACAAAAACAATAACAAATATTTACTTGTCTAACAACTAAACTATACCCAACGGCAGGAAAACAAACAACAACAAGTTTTAAAAAAAACTGGTATTTCACCATGCTTTTAAAACTTGTTTAACGAGTTTTCAACAGTTTAAGGTGAACAAAATCTGAAATTCAGAGCCTTGCTTATAACTTTTGAACCACTGAACCGATTTTGCTGAAATTCAAAACCAAATAGACTTGGGGAACGACAAAGATATGTAACACGTTTCAGCACCCTCAGAATTGTCTTTCAAAAGTTAGAGTGGTTTTAATCTCGTAAGTTCGCAAAATTCCCTTGCCGAAATTTACTCTTTTGCTCATAACTTTTGAACCACTGGACCGATTTGGCTGGATTGCAATACCAACCTGACCCTGTAAATACCCAACATATATGTCAAACTTCAGGAGCCTCCATAAAGTCTTTCCAAAGTTAGCGTGTTTTCAACGGACAAACAGACAGACGGACGGACGGACGGACGGACATCGCTAGATCGACTTAAAATCGATCAAGGATCATGAATATATATACTTTATGGGGTCCTAGACCAATATTTCGATGTGTTACAAACGGAATGACAAACTTATATATACCCTCTATCACTAGAGTGGAGGGTATAAAAATTATCCGCGGTTAGTACGCAGAAGTTGTTTTTCATTTGTAAACGAGAGTTATTAACAAAAATCAATAAGGCGTTTCATGAAACCGCGTTTACAATTAAACCGCTTATCACCCCAATTTGGGACTTGCATATCTTGTTAAGTACATTTTGGGCCATATGTGCAAAAAAATAAAGGAAAATTAAAGATACGCATTTTGAGATATTTGCAAATTAAGGACATTTTTTTAATTTCAATATCCTTTTTGCTAAGCATCCTATCCTTTTTCAAAATTCAGTTTTAAGTACAGGACATAACCATTATTTTGCGCTTTATTTCGTGGCAATCGGATGATGCGTTCCAAAGATATGATCATTTAAACATTGTGTATTTATCATACAATTGTTGCAAAATACCAACTTTGAACAGCGATAAAACGCTAACCATTCACAATTTTGACTTAATAAAAAAAACCGAAATTCAACAAAAATCAGAAGAACACATATACCAACTTTTAAGAGAATTAAAATAGGTAAGGCCGAAAAAGTGTTTTTTTGTAGTCAAAAATTTTGGAATTCTTCTATAGTAAAAGTACCAAAAAAATTTTTGTATTTTACCAACAGTAAATTGCCAAAAAAAAAAAACTGTAAAAGTTAAATTTTTAAATTTTTTTTTGCTAAAGTTTGGTTGAAATAAATTACAACACCTTTTACTAATATTTTGACTAAGTTATTTTTTTGAGTGTAGAAAATGTCGTTTTTCGGTCCGCCCCCTTTTATGGGCGTGGAATATATATTTTTTTTTAAATAATGATAAACTTGTATTTCTTTAGTGAAAAAGCATAAGAATGAATTTTGAAACACATGTTCGAGAGGAAATTTTCCCCCTCCCAATTACTACTACCGACTCCACCCACCAAAAAAAAAAAGAAAACGCCCCTGCATTTTTTTTTATTTTTTTGCATGTTGGAGGGTATAAAAGATTCGGCACAGCCGAATTTAACACTCTTACTTGTTTTAATATCCATTTCAGAAAGGGATAGAAGAAAGATGAAAGAATTGAAAGATAGCAGAACTTCAATTTGGCATTACTGTAATTGCGCGTGTTGTTATTTGTGAGAACAGTTTTTTCATTCTTTCATTAAAATTCTAGCGACAGACATTGAAGCTGTGTCATATAGCCATTATTTTACTTACAAAGAAAGTATCTCAACCCTTATGAACCGAATTGCATGAAACTTAAAATATATATAAAAGAGACAATTCTTAGGTTGGGCTGTCTCTGTTTATCGGCCATATAGTGGATTTATTGGTACAAAAAATGTCCAAAAAGTATTTTTTTAGCCATTTCTTTCTAAGAAGCTATATGATGTTTCCATATGAGTAGAAAGGATTTTTTAATGCCTATCCAACGGTAGGATTTCCTTGAAATTCGGCTTCGTTAAGTATTTTTTTTATAAAATTTTTTAAATTTTTGGGGGTATTTAAGTAAAGACGAAATAATCTTTATTAAATTTAAGTCGGCACGTATTTCTGCTCTAGACGATATTTCTGTTAGTTCGGGAGTTATCAAAATTTTCTCAAAGGTCCAAATTGTTTCATAAGGGGAGAACGAAATATTTAAACACTGATATGGTCGATAAGACAAGACACCCTAACCATAAAATCAAGGGTCCCGAATAACAGTTATGGTCATTTTTGAGAGTCGAAAAAATTGGTCATTTTTAAGAAATATTTTTAAAAATTGGTTTTAATTATTTTAAGCTAAGAGAAAAAAGTTTCTGTTACATATAACTTTTATTTTTAATAAATATTATTTTAATTGTTTCATAACTTTATTATTATTTATTTCAATATTTTTTTTTATTTTTTTTATTTTTTAATTAATTTAATTAATATTTCTAAATCGTTAAGACCAAAATTTCGACATAAATACGGAATGACAAACATAATTTACGCCCTAATATACAGGCAAATGTCTGCTAAAAATAAATCCTTTAAATGAAACAAAACTTAAGAAGGTACATAAGAATGCTACAAAATGAAAAAGCATTTAAAATTGTACACATTTAACACAAAATTAACAAATTATATGGTTAAGTTGAGTTTTATGTCTAACACTTTAAAAGCTTATTTTAAAAACACAACAAAAATCCGTAATTTAAAATGCTTCTCTTAACTCTACACCCAAAAAAATCTTTATCATGAACTTGGTAGTATTTGGATTTTAATGCAGTCAAAATCGGTTGTAACGAACTAATTCTAAAGTCGCGATATTTTGGAAGCAATTTTTACAAAACAATACTTTTTTTGTAAAGAGTTCAGTGATAAAGAATACTAATTCAAAAAGAACTAGTTGTTATGGTCCCATAAATACAATTTTTTATGTTTTATAACGAACTCCTTTATTTTTTTTAATGTGCGGAAATCATGTTCATCAAACTCACAAATTATCATTAAAATATTGGTTTATGTTATAATTTTCATAATGCCATCAGAAGTAACTAATAGACACTAGACCCTCAAAACCTTCTAACCAAAGACTTACATTTGAACGTTAAAGACAACGCCGAGGAGCTACCAGGAAATGTGTTTTAAAAATAAGATTGAGTCGTTACTTGACTTAGGTAGTTAATACCCCTTATGGATCCTTAAACTAACCTAGAGTTCATGAAAAAAAAGACAAAACCGTTCAACACGTATTTTATGCATTTCACATAATTTCTGGCAATGATCTCAATCAATTTCTATTTTAACTATCTTCTCTAGTTTGTTTAACTAGAGCTGCAATATTTTACAGATCTATTCTCTTCAGCTCTCGAAAACTTTTTTTTTATTTAAACCAACACTCAGGGGATGCCCCCTACTAATGCAGTGCATTGTGTTGATCAGGAAATTAAGGTGTGGGAAGGAGGAAAGAGGGAGTAGTGTTTGTGGACATTGATTTGAACTTCTGTATATTGAAAGTTGCTGGGAAGACCTCCGCAGGGAGTTTATTCCACATACGGGTTGTACGACCGAAAAACGAATTTTCTCTATAATGCGTTGTGCGAAACAAAGGACAGTCGATTACAAATGGATGCGATCAACTGGACAAGCGAGTACTCCGAACAAATACCAAGGCTTCGGGAATAAGTTCACTTATCTCAGATGAACACCTCCCATGGTAATATCGATAGAACAGTGTCACACAACCTTCATTCCGACGATGCTCTAAAGAATCAATAGATAGAAGTAGGATACCCTACTTTCATTAATAAGCTTCACCGCACTCCTTTGTACACGGTCCAGAAGCCTCAGAATAGACTCTGAAGCTCCTGCCCATATGTGGGAGTTGTATTCCATTTTCGGTCGGATATAGCTGGTGTAAATAGTGAGGAGATCGAACGGAGTAAAATAGTTTTTACAGCGTTTCAAAAAACCGAGACACTTGAACGCTTCTTTCGACACTTGAAAAACGTGCTTATTCCAACGGACATCGCACTGTATTCGCATGACCAGAACATCAAGGGTGTCCGATTCCTCAATATCTACACCACCCATTGATACAGATGACAATGTTAAATCCACAGTTCTGTGGGTTAACATACAACATTGGGTCTTGCGTGCATTAAAATCTACCTTATTTGCAAGACCCCACTCAGAGATTGTAGAAAGGTCATGGTTTAGTGTGTCATTTATATTTTGCCGCCTGATCCCAACCTCAATAAGGCTTGGCCTGCGATCAAAGGAAAATGAATGACAAATGTTGCTGTCATCTGCAAAAGAATAGATAGGGTTGGAAGTTTGAATGAGAAGGTCATTAATAAATATAAAAAATAGAGTAGGAGATAGAACAGAACCTGCGGTACCCCCAAATTTAGCCGAAACTCATCTGAAGAGACCCCATCTAGAACAACACGAATAGTGCGATCTCTGAGAAAACTCGAGATAAATCGAGAGAAGTCATTGCCGACACCAAAAGCAATAAGTTTTGATACGAGTGCTTCGTGCCACACACGATCAAATGCCTTGGACGGACCGACTCCAACATTAAGAAATGCTAACAGGTCTCCCGTGGAACGACCACCTCGAAAGCCATACTGTCGATCGTTGAGAAGTGAATTGGACTCCAAATAATTCACAAGATGGAAATTAATCATGCATTCCATTACCTTTGAAAGCGTAGAACATATTGCAATTGGGTGGTAATTTTCGGGGTTTGAAGCCGCACCCTTTTTAGGGATTGGCTGTACGTTAGCCACCTTCCAGCACGAGGGAAAAACTCCCGCACGATACGAAGAGCTAAAAAGGTG
This sequence comes from Pegoplata infirma, assembly GCA_963921195.1. Classification (NCBI taxonomy): domain Eukaryota; kingdom Metazoa; phylum Arthropoda; class Insecta; order Diptera; family Anthomyiidae; genus Pegoplata; species Pegoplata infirma. The sequence continues at coordinate 135,347 of CAWUER010000383.1, read as the reverse complement.
TGTCAATGGACGCGCCAACGTCGAAGAGCACTGTTTCAGCACCAGTGCTGAAATGCCATCCGGCCCCGGTGACTTGTTTACGTTGAGATCTGCAAAAACCCTTTTGACTGCTCGAGCTCGAAAGAAAATCTTAGGCATAGTATTCGATATTCTTTCAAGAACGGGCAGTGGTTAATTGCTTTCCGGCAAGAATGAATTTTCTGCAAAAAGTTTAGCCAACAGGTTGGCCTTATCAACCGGGTCCGTGAATGATTGATCGTCCTTTAAAAGTGTTGGAATAGTAGAACTAGCATTATTCCTAACTCTTTTAACGAATGACCAAAAGGTCTTACTGCCCCGAGGAGCAGAAAGCACTTTAGGACGAAGACGCTGTTCGTATAGAACTTTTTCACGCCTAAGTACTTTGGCACACTCGGTTCTTGCCTTTTTGCGCAGCAGATCAGTAACGACGTTTTTGTTTAAACGCCAAATACTAAATGCTTCCTCTCTGGATCTGACTGCAATTCTGCACGTCTGGTTAAACCAACACTTCTGCTTTGGTCTAGCCGAAATATGCTTCGTGGGAATAAACGATTTCATTCCAAGCATTATTACATTTATTATCATTTCTGCAGCGGCATCGACGCTGTCGTCAAGAAAACATAGTTTCCACTTAAAATGCCGAAAGAAATCATTGAGCTCTGCCTATTTTGTAAAATATTTTTGAAATATGTGTATTTGTTTTAGAATGACAATGGTGATGGCAAGTGAAAGAGAAGGATATCCCCTAATTTTTGCATTTTTTTTATTTTGCCATATCATGATAAACGAATGTAAATAAAGTCATTTAAAAACTTTATTAAAATATTATGTTAAAAATGTTTAATGATAGTGAAAGATTCATTTTTGAAAGGACGTAATTTACCTCTTTTTCCTGATTTGCAAAAAAAAAATTTGGGGAGATCCTCCTCTTTCATTTGCTATCACAAGTGGCATCATAGGACAAGTACAAATATTAAAAAAATATTTTATAAAATTTAATCCTCTTACACTTTGAAGTCGTTTTAGAAGGAAACAGGACCACGAAAAGAAAAACTCTAAATGCAGTTTTACTAAATTTAGTCTAGTTTCAAACGTGTATTATCCAGTTCGTGTTTAACAACTTATTTTAATTTTTGTCGGACGGTATTATAAACAAAAGAAATTTTCTTTATCCCAGCAAAACTTAGATTACCAAATAAGGTATAAAATAAGGTATAGGATAGCTTATTTTATACATTGCAGCATTGATTTTAACAGGGGATGAGACTCAAAGAAATGCATCCACATTATGACAAAGAATACTAGTAAGGTATAAAATAATTGATCAAATTTATAGCAAAGCATACGAGTAAGGTATAAAAAATAACATACCAGAACATATTATATAAGGTGTTACGAGTAGTGAAAAGTAATTTTGTATTAAATTTACTCACGTGATTGTAAGTGAGTGTAAGTAGATAAAATATGTTCGTGAGTGGGTGTGTATCATCAGAAAATTCCTGTCGTGAGCCTATCTCTAGTTTTAACTTTTGCATTTTTTATAAAATATCTATTTTTTATGTTATTGTAATGCATTATGCATCCAATTATAGATAATACATTATTTCAAACTTTGGAATAATACATAATGTAACCAAATATAAGTTATTCATGATTTAATGTTTAGAAATAATAAATATGAAATACATTTTTTCCAATAATCATGCATTACGTAACAAATTATTAGTAAAGCATTATTTTTCACTTTAAAATAATACGTTGTGGAACAAATGTTTGGTAAGACATCCTAAAATTTATTGTTATATAATCACCATACATTACCAAAATTGGGGTAAAAAATATTTCTATATTCAACTCGGATTGTCTTTTTTAGATTTTTACGAAAGATTTTAATTAGTACGCTTTCCTTGAGTAGGACGTCAAGACATTATTTATCTGAAAAGGAACTCTAATTAAGAATTTACCAACACTATTATTTCCAAACATTAAACAAACATTTAGCGAAAAGTAATTTCAAGAACCTCGCTTTTCAAACACTTGCCAAGTAAGTTACTAACAAAATCTCTAAAGGGATTTATGTCGGTTCGCTCTACATAGCTTGTTTTGTAAATTTCTTTATTACAGCACGAAAAAAAGATCATGCTGAACAAGTCCTTAACCATCGAAGTTTAAACATTTTATAGAGTTTAATTTTCTGTTGAGTTTAAGCTTCCACATATCTAAGGAATATAATAGGCAGTACATTCGCACTGGAACTATATTTTTGTTTGATCATTAGTTTTCGATATCAATAAAGAGAAGTAGGCTGATGATAACGCGCGCACTTCGTTTTACTCCTACAAAAGGTCTACTCTTAATGCTTTCGTACACGTACGAGGGTCTCGGAATACCTGAGGAGACACTTGAAGATTTTAGTAAGGACTCTAATATGTGCCACATAGTAGGAGCATTTTAGGAGTCAACTCGATTACAGAATCTACCGGACCAGTGTATTTCAGGCCGAGATCACGGCTATAAAACGGGCTGCCGACTGGATATGATGCCAACGGATATCATTCAGTGATATCTGTGTTTTCGCCCACAACCAAACGGCTATTAAACCCTGGCTGGTGTCGGGCGTCTTTTTATAAGATGGTGAGACAATCGAATCTGGGTTTCATTTGGGTGCCAGGACAATACACTGGTTGGGTCATATACTTCTGGCATCTCGCTCAATGCGAGTAAACGGCGGAACGAAACTTCGCTATTTTAGTTCGCCACCGACAGATTGCGATGGAAACCCACATGTTTTAACACGATGATGGTGTGGCCCTCATATGATCGCCGGAGTATGGACAAGTTCATTCACCTTCCTCAGAACCAGCTATGTAGCCTGGTTGCAGCCGTTACGGGGCATAATGCACGATTCGTCGCACACGCCAGTAAAATGGGAGTCCCCCACAACGACTACAGCGTGGGATGTCATGACGTAGAGGAGAAACATAGGTAAGGTTGTAAGTGGCTGCTGGCATTTTATCAACACACGTAGACTCTGAGGTCCTTTGTGATACCACGGGACTAGGTTTTCCTACTAGTCCCTGCCGTTAAACCAATTTGAGCTTCTTATGAAACTCCTTAGTTATTGAATTTTGACATCCGAAAAATCTGAAAGATCATGCAGCTACCTAGTTCCCAGTGAAGCAAGTCTCTGACTAGAAAGTGCCTGGCAATTGCAGATGAAGTTTTCTGCCGGTAAACATCATTCGACGGCATATTCAACCACTCTGCGTGCTTCCCTACAAGACAGTGTCCGAATTATAGCAACCACTGTCGAGGTCTCTTCTCTTGGAAGCGATGTCAGACCACTTGTGCGCTTCTGATTAAGGGAAGTCCAAATCTGTCGTGTTGTCTCACACGTTTATCCATTTGCCCATCTTTGATTAGCCTCCGTCGCGGAACAAAGCAATAGATTTTGCTTGCAAGTTTCTAGAGGCATTCAAACACGTTCCTATTCTGATGGAAGCTGTAAGGTAGTTCCTAGCCTTGCAGGCTCATCGGCTTTGCAATTCCCTGGAATGCCTCTGTGCCCTGGAAACAGAATAGATGTTGACTGCAGTTGTAGACAATAAATTGCAGCTCAACCAGTCAGCCACTTCATTTTTTGCCAGCATATCTGCCTGGTAAACAGTGAAATGATCCGGCAATCTTCGAGCCAAGCTCCCCCGAATAGACTACAAAGCCCACTTGTTTGCGCAGATCCGATCTATCCGTTTAAAAATTTATGGAGGCTCCACTACCCGGAGTTCACCTTATTCAAGACTCCCTGGATGGTATCATAGTGGTAAAGTGGCGCTAAAAAAGGCTCACAGAGGAAGCACAGTCCACATTTTGTGGTATTGCTATCTTCTTCAAGCACGCGCTATGGCCACAATCGCTGCTCCTCCTTTACAGTGTGCTCATACATCGAATTGCCGACGTAGTCACATACTGCCTACTTAAAATGTCCAATGGTATCAGGTAAAGAAGGATTTATAATGCAGCCGTAGGTGTAATACGAATAGCACCAGTGATTAAATAGGATCAAAAGCAGGAATCTTATTTTTCCTTGTAAATAAATACCACAGCCTCTTGACTGTGGAGAAAGATACGACACACCACTTTCTCTGACAATGTCCGGCATATGCCCATCGGACAACCGAACATTTTGCAACCCGATAACGGCAGATTTGACATATATATTTGGGATTAACTCGTTCATCCGGGACTCCAAGCGGTTCAGCTTCTATCCCAGTGAGGCCTTTTTATCACTTTCTCACCTCTCCTTATATTTTATTTCCTTTCTTTTATAGATTACACAACTGGAACACGTTTATAGAGGGACCCATTTGAGCTGACTAAAAGGCGGCTGCCTACTTACTTAACCATGTGTGATAATAAATAAAAATATCCCTAATATTATACATGTGTGTATTCACTTGTACCTTTGATATCAGCAAAACTAAAAGAATAAATGTTTAAGTCTGCATGTTGAACCACTAAAAAAAGGAAGGCACTGAAACGAAGAAAATATAAATTTGTAAAGTGCTTCTATTTCCGCTACAAATTTAAATGCCACTTTTACAAAAAAAAAATGTGACACACACACACTTGAAACAACAAACAGCATACAAAACGTCATTATGTTAATGTTTATATTTGTTGCAAGTGCCTCTTATTTGTTGATGATTATAACAACGATAATGGCGCTGGATGATAGCGATGATGGGAATGCTAATGATGACATAGAACTAACTATAGTTAAAGTACTAAATAAGCATTTCACACAATCATACTATGTATGTATGTAGAAAGTTTGTAGGCACTCTATATGTATTGCAGCCGCATACAATATGATCAAAAATATTATGATTGACAATTAAAGTTAAATCCTGTAGAAAGACTTTAAATTAATTTAGCTGAAAACTGAAAAAGTGAACTTTGGATGAATCGGGTTATATAGAAATAGTTGAAAAAGAAACTTAAAAGTTTTGCTCAATTGTAAGAAAAACTAAAAAAATATCTTTAACCCTACAAGAAATTGGTTTTGGTTGTATTCTCAGAACAATCAGATGGATTGACTTTTGAGCATGCGCAGGTACAAGGGGGGGGGGGGCACAGTGGCCGAAATACCCAATCTAGCGGCGCTTAAATCGGAAATGTAAAATAATGAAGACTATTGCGTATTTGCGATTATAAAATTTAACAAGAATTAATTTTTAAACAATATTTATTTATTTTTATGTATTTTGGGAAATTTATGTGAATATCGGGAGGGTGGTTTGCATGAGGCCTAGAAATAAAAATGGTCCGATTTCGTTAAAATTTAGAGCGATTGTTTATGAATATAAAAAACATTTTTCAGTCGAATTTCAAGAGGATATCTCGAATACTATTGTTAGGGGTATTTAAGTAAAACTTGAAGGGGACATTTACATGGGGGCTATCGGTTAACATGGACTGATTTTGTCAAAATTTAATAGGTTTTGTTCTTGCGATAAAAGAAACTTAAATTTTAACTTTCAGCAAAATCGATTGATAATTGCGGTCTGTATAGCGTTTAAACGGTTAATTTTGATAGACGGACGGACCCAAATACCCACACATGTTGCGAGAGGTAGCACGCGATACTTGAAAATGACAACAGCAATAACCTAAGTTAATAATCAAAACAAGAATTGGACCAAATCCGATCGAATTTCTAAAGTGGCATTCCATGAAACGATAGTTAATATCACAAATGTCAACTTCCACAATGCACTACTATTAAACTACACTCAAAATAATTCTACAGTGAAAGGTTAAGTAAATGATATTGTACCAAAATCTACTAATGAGTTACTAATTTTAGTATCTTCAAAGTACTAAAATTAGTAATTTTTACTGCTTTTGAATAATATTAGTTAAAAATTTTAGTATTGGTTACCAATTTCTGCACTAGGTCCTTTTGTACAAAAATTTAGTTAAATTTTTAGTATTGAATACCCACGTTTTTTTTTTTTTTTGGGTGTAGATCAGTGGTCGGCACCCATTGCACCCAGGTGCATAATGAAATTTGCTATTTGCACGTAGACAACGCGAATGTCGAACGAAACTCGCAACTGAGAACATTAAAAATACAAATATTTTATTTAGTGTCATGGTAGCATTTAAAAAAGCGGGTAGATGAAGCTATGTTTTAGAAAAATGTAAAAATGTTCCCTCATTCTGCCGACCACTGGTGTAGATACATACAAGCCACACACATTTATTTTTTAGTTACAACATACCTTTTACTTTAAATTGAAACTTTTAGGCTCAAATTTTATAAAAACTTTACTTAAAAGTGCAAAAAAACACACTAAGTAATTAGGCGCTAAATTTCTTTAATGGACTTGCTGCATAAAATGTATATTTGACAGCTTACAGCTGTGCAAATATTAAAAGCAAAACAAAAGTGAAACGTCAATTTTCTCTGTAAAGTATAGGTAATCGATACAGTGCAAAACATGTATCGGTTTTAATTTTTTAATTTAGACTAAAACGCCGCTAGATCAGTGATTTCGGCCACAGTGGGGGGGGGGGGAGGATTTCCCACCCCGACCAAATTTTAAAAAGGAAAAGAAAGGAAAAAGAAATAAAAACGGAAGAAAAAAAAGAAAAGAAGAGAGAATGAATTTTTTTTTTTTTCTAAAAAATGTGACTTTTATTGGGAAAAAATATCTGTCAATATGAAAAGAAATTTTCTTTGAGAAAAATTGTTGTGAACGTGACAATTTTTGGTATAAATAAATAGCTTAAACTTTGACTATAGGAAAAATGTATTAGAATCTGAGACTTTTCTATAGAAAAAATGCCTTAGAATCAGAGACTTTTTTATAGGAAAAATGTCTCAGAATCTGAGACTTATTTTCTTAAGGAAAAATTGCTCAAAATCTGGGACTTTTTCTATAGGAAAAATTGCTCAGAATCGGAGACTTTTTCTATATGAAAAGTATCTCAGAATCTGAGAATTTTTCTATATGAAATTTGATAGTTTTTCTATAGGAAAAATGTCCAGAATCTGAGACTGTTTGTATTGAAGAAGTTCTCAAAATCTAAAACTTTTTCCATACAAAATCAATATTGGAATCTGAGACCTTTTCAATAGGAAAATATCTCAAAAATGCTTTAGAGTATGAGACTTTTTCTTTAGTAAAATGTTTAGGAATCTGAGACTTTTTCTGTTGTTCTTAGAATCCGAAAATTTTTCTATAGGAAAAAATCTCTGATTCTGAGACATTTTTCGTTAAAAAAATCTCAGATTTTGTGACATTTTTCTATAGATAAATCATTTGTTTAAGAAAAATGTCTCAGAATCTGATATTTTCTATGTAAGAAGTTCTCAGATTTAGACTCTTTCATATAACAAATGTGTTAGAATCTGAGACTCTTTCTATGTATACGAAAATGTAAAATTTTCTTTAATAAAGAATTACCCTCCAAAAAAAAAAATCCAGGGGCGTCCTTTTTTTTAGGGGGGGGGGGGGTTCGGCAGACGTTAGGGGGCACCTTCCCCTTGCGATTTTGAACTTCTTCTCAGATAAGAATGTTGCATTTGCTTACTAAAAGTACAAAAAACTCTGCAAAAAATGCGGTTTTTCTTGGGTTGGTTTAGTTCTCCAAGGGGGAACTTTTTTCCCCTTGGTCCGATTTTGCCCATTTCCGAACTTAACCTGCCAAGGAATATAAGACATATTTGTGCCAAACTTCAGAAGTCTAGCTCTTTTATTTTGGACTGTATCGTGTCCTCTACAGACGGACAGACGGACGGACAGACGGACGGACGGACGGACGGACGGACGGACGGACGGACATCGCTAGAATGTCTTAGAATCGATCACTGATCAATAAAATATATACTTTATGGGGTCCTAGACCGATATTTCGATGCGTTACACACGGAATGACAAAGTGAGTATACCCCCATACTGTGGTTGGACGGTATAAAAATACCTAAACGAAAATATGATCATGAAAAAAAAGTATCCCTGTGTTTGCTTGTTCTACAACGTTGATTTCATGATTTTTTTATTCGAAGTAATTTAATTAATATCGCATAAGTGCGCTGGTATCGCTTCCAATAGATAGTTTTGACAGTAATTGATGTAATGATCGCAAATTATTTATTTGTATAGTATACAATGTATACCCTACACCAGTTATGATTGCAGTGCCCATTTCTGGTTATGACATGTTCTTTCATTATACCCTACACCAAACTTTAAGTGTACCTATCGGCTCAGAATCACTTTTTGCAATTTTGATGCAATTTTTAATCAATTGCCTTGAAATTTGAACCTTTTGAAATTGGAAAAAAACGGTCATATTAAGACCTAGCCCCCATACAAAGGTCCTCTTTAGTTTTGGCTCAAATGACTCTAACAGCCGTATTATAATAGGTATCTTTTCGAAATTTGGCAGGTAAACGTGTATTGTCTTCACAAATCACCATTCCGAATTTTAAAGATCGTACCAGTACTTGTTGTAGCCCCCATACAAACCACCTTCCCAATTTTCACATAAATCTATCAAATTTCATGAAAATAGAAAATATTTAATTAAAATTTTGTTTGTGTGTGTTAAACGCGTACTTTAATAACCTTATCAAATCTGATTATCATCGGACCAGTTTTGGACTTAGACCCCATGTGAAAATTTCGCCCGATATTTAGTTAACACGGTTTATTGTCAACAAATAAAAGCCTATATCACTCAAATTTGAATTGTGAGTGTTTTTTACACTTATTAAAGATTTGACAAAATATAGATTTAATCGCTCCATGGGACCCATTTTCCGGGAAACTCTGGTGTAGGGTTTTATATGTCGGTCTTAACTATAATTACTATATAATATATAATTACTATAATTACTATATAATTATAATTACTATATAACGACTATAATTTTCTTACTTGTTTTAGTTCTGATACGAGAGCATTTGGGTACAAATTTTCTATCGGATGCACAGCATGCTTACCAGCAAGGTAAATCCATAGAGACTGCGCTTCATTCACTTGTACAGAAGGTAGAAGTATCCCTGGAGTATAAGGAATTTGCTCTTGCAGCATTTCTGGATATAGAAGGGGCTTTTAACAATGTAAATACAAAGACGATAGTTAATGCTTTGGACAAGGCTTCAACTAACAATTGTTTGAGTAAATGGATAGAGCAAATGCTATCATGTCGGGAAATAACGGCCGAATGGGGTCATGCAAAAACATCTCGTTACGCTACTAGAGGAACACCACAAGGTGGGGTTCTGTCACCACTGCTCTGGCTCCTGGTGTTGGACCCCATTTTAAAGGAACTGCAGACTTTAGGAACCACAACAATAGCATACGCTGATGATGTGGTTATTCTATCATGTGGCAAATATCTGGATACTGTATCCGAGATTTTAGAGGGCTCACTTAAGTCTATGTGGAAGTGGGCTTCAGGAAATGGACTTAATGTCAACCCGCAGAAAACGGAAATGGTTCTTTTTACTAGAAAATACAAAATCCCGGAATTTAGAAAGGTTCGAGTGGGATGAGTTGAAATTCCAATATCACCGCATGCCAAATTTCTTGGAGTGTTCTTGGACAGTAAGCTGTTCTGGAACAAGAACTCTGAAGAAAGAGTAAAAAAGGCAAACAACGCATATTACGCGTGTAAGAAAATGTTCGGCAGTACCTGGGGTCTAGAACCTAAAGTCACTTACTGGATTTATACTTCAATCGTAAGACCAATCTTACTCTATGTAGTTTTGGTCTGGCATAAGGCACTCGAAAAGGATGTGACGCTTAAAATGTTTCAGAAGCTTCAACGGCAAATGGGACGGAGTATCACTGGCGCTTTGAGAACAACATCAGCCGACTCTATCGACACTTTATTGCACTTATTACCAATTGATCTCTTTGCTAAGGGCGAGGCTTACAAAGCTTGCCTCAGACTCAAAGAGTCAAATTGGTTCAAGTATCGCAACTTTGGACACAGTAACATTGCTAATATGGACCGTATTGACTCTGATTACACAGTGCCCAAACTATTTTTCGACCGGAAATATGAAGTTAGATTTCCGGATCGAGAATTCTGGTCGACCTTGCAGGGCCCTCCTGCGAACTCGATAAATATCTTTACTGATGGATCGAAGCAATCGCATGGTGTTGGAGCTGTTTTCACGATACTGGAACTAGACCAAAACTTATCTTTTAAATTACCCGTGGACTCGAGTATCTTTCAGGCTGAGATAGCTGCTATATCAAAAGCTGTGGAATATATGGCAAAGGAAAAAGGTGCCACCCTTAATTTCTACGTGGATAGTCAAGCTGCTCTAAAGGCACTCTTGAGCTACCAAATTAAATCGAAAACGGTTTTAAAGTGTTACGAGAATTTAAAACAACTTTGCTTAAATAATTAAGTTACCTTATTATGGGTACCAGGGCACGAAGGAATAGAAGGAAACGAGAAAGCAGACGAACTCGCGAAACTTGGAGCAGATGGCATAGGTACCACCATAATGCTTTCACCGCCACTCCAGCATTTCAAACTAAAACGAAATACCCTTACTGTCGCCAAAGCAAATCGAAGATGGAAGGAACTTGGGACAAGTCGTATAAGCAGAATTTTATGGCCACGCTATGATTTAGGAAGAACTAAATTCTTACTTACACTTACCAGAATAGAATGTCGTATGTTGACAGGTTTAATAACGGGACACTGTCTTGTCGGAAAACATGCCAAGAACATGAATCTTATTACGATCGCAAGCTGTAAAAGGTGCGAGACACCAGACGTCGAAGAGACCATTGAACACATCCTGTGTCACTGCCCGGCTTTGGCACGAACTCGACTATCAATTATAGGAAGTTCACAGTTCGAGACTTTGGAGGAAATTACGAGGATAGACCTGAAGAGCTTGAAACAATTCGCAATGAAGGTCAATGTATTTAGCTTACATCGATAAGCGGAAGAAGTTTTGTGGTATCGCTATGGACCAATTGGTCTATGCGGAGTGCCATCTGGCACCGCCACCCTAACCTAGTTCTGATACACATTCTTTAGGGTTAGTTATCCATTAATGATTGTTATGTGACATGTTCCTAAAAGTAAAATTTGTAACATTTATTTTTGAATTCGTTCTGTGACTGATTACTAGTTACACCGTCCGACAAAAATAAAAAAGTCGTTAAACACAAACTGGATAATATACGTTTAAAACTATAGACTAAATGAAGTATAACTGCATTTACAGTTTTTTATTTCGTGATTCTGTTTCCTTTTAAAATGACTACAAAGTTTTAGAGGATTACATTTTATAAAAGATTTTTTTAATATTTGTACTTTTCCTAGGATACCACGAGTGATCAGTGATGTCATTTGTTGGGTATTTTCCCTTTTTTGAACGGATTTTTTCAAAATTTTGAAGCGTAGGGAAAAAAGGATTGATTTATAAATAACAAAAAAATTTTGAAAAAAATTAAAAAATCAAAAGGTTTAACCTTCCGAAATATTTTGGAAAATAATATTTTGTTTTTTTAGAATATTTTATGTTCTCGTCTGCCTAAGATAAACTAAAATTATCCGATTTGATATTAAATAAATTAACAAACGAATGCAACAAGTCATAACTGTTTTTTTTTTTTTTTTTTAATATGCTTTAAACTATTTTAATTCTTAAAATTCACTTTTCCTATCTTAAAATCCGTTAGTTCATGCAATTCATTCCGAGTCATTCAAATTTTTTTTAAGCTTGGTCAAAATTGATTGTGTTGTTAGATCGCAACATTTTTCGTTGCAAATCGAAGAAATTTACGTTGGCAGTGAATGCAAAGAATTATTAAAAGTTTTCCACAACAAAGTGCTTGCCAAATAAAACCCAAAGAGACTACCCTTAAAAAATGATACAATTTTCAAAGAAATGGAATTTTTAAGCCGGGAAGCAGCCATTGGTGGCATAAATAGAAATGTGTTCCATTTAAATTAGTGTGCCAAAAACTAAAAATTGATCTTAACATTTTTTTTAAGTAATGTACTCTTAAGAACTTTGTAATTAACTATTTTTATTCCTAATCTTATAACCAAAAACCATAACATTTATGAGATTTATTGAAAAAAAAAAATCAAATTTAACTGTTAAAAAATATTTTTTCAAATAAAAATTAAAAATAACAGTTTGAAATGATTTATATAAATATCTGTTCAAAATAACAGAAATAAAAAACTTTTATTAAAAACTCTTTGAGCCTTAAAAAACTCGAGTTATTAAAATTAAACAACAATAAACACATGCAGAAGAATCCTATTGATATCTAATACTTCAATCATTGATTTGAAGATATAAACTTTGACTGATTTTTTTAAAAATAACTGTTATAACAGTTATTTACTCAAATAAATATAAAATAATAGTTATTTTAGATTGTTTGAACAAAAAGTTTTTAATAACTGTTATTTTTTACTGTAATTTTAAAAATTAAAAAAAATAAATGTTATTGCAAATTTTAACACGGGACACCTCTAGAAGTCTTTTCATATATAAAATACTAAGTTTGGACAACATTCGTTTCATGATTTTTTTAAAACAAAAAGACACATACATATAACTGTTATATTTGGTCTCTGCTTATAACATAACTTTTTTTACTAAAAAAACATTTCAAAATGTAAATAAAATTTACTTTTGTTTAACAAATTATTAGGCTCGTTTTTTGCAGACCGGATTAAGATTTGGATTAACTCTATTTAGTTAAAAAATGGGTCAAATCAAGTCCAGAATTTTTTTTGCAATTTTTTTCTGAATCTACATACAATTAGTAAATATAAACAAGAAAAAAAAATTAAGCGTTGTCCAAAAAAATTATAAAAACAAATTCTGGACTTGATTTGACCCATTTTTTAACTAAATAAAGTTAATCTTAATCTTAATCCGGTCTGTAAATAACAAGGCTATTGTTTTCTTTATTAATATCATTGAATTTTTTGTATAGGGAAAATATTTGTGTGTTGTGAATAAAAGGGTTTTTTAGAAACGTAGGGATTTTTAAAATTATCGTCTGGCATCACTAGTAGTGATAGCAGATAAAAGAGGAGGATCTCCCTGAATTTTCTATTTTATTATTTTTACATTCCAGCAAAACTTATGTAATGGGTGGTGATTATATAACACATTACCAGGTAATATATAACCATTATTTGTAGCATTATTTTGGGATACCTTACCAAACATTTGTTCAACAACGTATTATTTGAAAGTGAAAAATAATGTATTACTAATGACTTGTTACGTAATGCATGATTATTGCAAAAAATATTTCAGATTTATTATTTCTGAACATTAAATCATGAATGAATTATATTTGGTTACTTTATGTATTATTTCAAAATTTGAAATAATGCATTATTTATAATTGGAGGAATAATGCATTACAATAACATAAATAAATATTTTATAAAAAAACTAGCTTACCATCCCGGTACTTCGTTACCGGTTATATTGAATACCGGATAATAGAAGGATCAGGATTACTCTACCGATTTAAAAAAAATGGAGTAAAAAAGTTAAATACGAAAAATTTTAGTAAAAAGTATCATTACATATTGTTCCCCGCTCTATTCCATTTTGTTCCCCGTTCTTCTCCATTTCGTTTCCAATTCATCTATTTTCGTTCCATGTAATGTTCATTTCTCTCCGTAGAAACAAAATTTCCAAAAATAACTTTTTCCAAAACATTTGTCCACCATACGATCGATCATTCAAAATGTCAGTGCCTAGAATCATTACTTCACGAAATATAAAAAGTATTAAAAAAACACTTCTTTACACCTCTAGAAACGGAATTATTTAAAATATTTTAGCAGAATGGTTTTTTACCGAAGGACCCTACATTCCAAAATTCAAGCTTCTAAGGTCATTATCAGAACCAAAAAAAAGTACCTAAAGTACACTTTCTTTCCCCCGATAAGAAAATTTCCAAAAAGTTTTTCGTTACCGACGGATCCTACATTCCAAATTTCAATTATCTAGGATCATAGTTTCACCAAAAATTTAAAGTACAAACATGATTTTACATTCCTAATCTTAAGGTTCTAGAACAGCAGTGCGCACACACATACTATAACATTTATGCTTGTGTAGGTAGTAGCAAGCGAAAAGTCAACAAATTTGCTCAAGCAACAGAATTTTATAGTGTACGTGTGTTGACAGCGCACAAGCAGCATTTTTTAGCCTATCCCCGCGGGAATAGGAATTACAAAAATGCCCATGACTGTGCTAGAACCATTACGTTAGAAAATATCAAAAGTACCGAAAATACACCTTTTTAGCCATTTTACACAAAGTACAAACAAGATTTTACATTCCTAATTTTAAGATTCTAGAACCATTACGTCAGAAAATATCAAAAGTACCGAATATACACCTTTTTAGCCATTTTACCCCACTAACCCAGTCGGCAAAACAAATCACACCTGACATACTGCTAGGGTTGCCATCCGTCCTCTTTTCCCCGGACACCGTCCTCTTTTTTAGGGCGTCCGGGGCAGTCCTACTTCTTTTTTAGAAAGTGTCCGGGGTTGTCCTACTTTTTGCACTTTACCCGATAACATTTTTTTTATTACTTTTAAACTTTTGAATTATTTTCATCGCCATATTTTCGCTTATCAGCAGTAATGTCAACTTTTTGAGAACAAAACGCACAAAAATTAAAAAAAAACGCTTCAAATTAATTATATTTCGAGTAAAAATTCACTCTAGGTAGTGCGAAAATAACTACGTTAGCATCAATTCTTATCAGCTATTGTGTGTCTTAAAGTTTGCTCTCCGAAAAAAGATTTGTATATCAAAAATTTCCATTACAAATTAAAAAAAAAATAATAATTTTAAGAAAATTCTTTGAATTTCCAAAAATTCCATTTGTATTTCAGAAATTTCCAATTGTATTTCAAAAGTTTCCAGTTGTATTTTAAAATTTTCTAAATGCTTTTCAGAAAAATCCGTTTCAGAAATTTCCAATTAAATTTAAAAAATATCCATTTATGTTTCAAAAATGCCTAAATGCTTTTCAGAAAATTCCAATTAAAAATATTTCAAAAATTTATATTTCTATTAAAAATTTTTCAAATGCTTTGCAGAAAATTTTGATATACAAATAAAATTTTTTTAAAAGCATTTAGTTAATTATATTTTGAGTAGGTTTTTTTCTAGCTCGAGGTCATTAAAACTATGATAATCTCATATAATAATTTTCAAGAAAAAATTTTTCTGTTTTAAATTTATTTATGTTGGTCATTTTGGTCAAGTTGGTCAAAAATAAAAACCCTGTACTACAAGTAGCAAAGGATCTTTAATGACAATCGTTAATGATCAAACTAAAATAAAAATACATATTCGGCTCTATTTCCATTGGGAATTAGAAGACGAAAATTGTACCATCGTAGTAAGCTCACGATCATCATCCCGAAACACGTGTCGACAAAGTCTTGCAAAAAATTACCAACATAATAAATTTAAAACAGAAAAATAATTTTCTTGAAAATTATTATATGAGAATATCATAGTTTTAATTAGTAAAGGAAATAATGACCTCGAGCTAGAAAAAAAACCTACTCAAAATATAATATTTTAAAGGTCGAGTACAACAATTTTTATTTTTTAATAAAAATTAATCAGAATTTGAACATTTAGATAATTTTTAAATAAAAATACAATTGAATTATCTAAAATTCCAATTGAATTTATTTAAATTCAATAGTTATTTTCTTAAAATCATTGAGAAAATTTTGAAATGGAAATGTTTAAAATACAAATGGAATTTTCTGAAATCCATTTAGAAAATTTTGAATTACAAATAGAAAATTCTGATATACAATTAAAATTTTTGAATTATAATTGGACATTTTTTTAAATTAACCAAACATTTTTGAATTAAAAATTAATATTTCTCATATATAATTGGAAATATAGTTAAACATTTTTTAAAATTGAAAATTTTTGAAATATAATTGGTACTTTCTGAAATAAAATTGGAAGATTTTCTTTTATGTATTTTTGTGATTTTTTTAGTGGAAATGAAAATTGTTTCTTTAAAAAAATGCATTTTTTTTTGCATATTGTGTCGCGCAGTTTACTTTTTTAAATTAATTTATTAAAAAAAAATTTCCTCTTTTTTGGGTCAAATGTCCTCCTTTTTTGAGGTTGGCGTCCTCTTTTTCTCAAAATGGAAATGGCAACCCTACATACTGCTGACTCTCCCTTTATAAAATTGCTGACATCTTCATACAATTTTTCAAAATGTCATCAATGATATGTCAGCAGTTGGTCAGCGGTTGCTTAAACGAATTGTTGGTGGCCACAAATACTGGTAGACACTGCTGACCAACTGCTGGCATGTCATTTTTGACATTTTGAAAAATTGTATGAAGATGTCAGCGATTTCATAAAGGGAGAGTCAGCAGTATGTCAGGTGTGATTTTATTTTGCCAACTGGGAAGAAGCGGAATTTCCAAAACGCATTTTTCCTAGAATGTTTTAATTACCGAATTCTCCTACATTACAAGTTTTAAGATTCCAGGACCATTTTTTCAGGAAATATAAAAAGTTTCTATGATAATTATTTCAGGATGTAAAAAAGTACCAAAAAGTGTACTTTCGGTATTATTATAAAAGGTACTTTTAATGAAGGGTACTTTTTATGAAAGGTACTTTTTATAAAAAGCACTTTTTATAAAAGGTACTTTTTATAAAAGGTATTTTTTATTAAAGGTACTTTTTATAAAAGATACTTTTTATAAAGTTACTTTTTATAAAACGTACTTGTTTAAAAAGTACCTTTTATAAAAAGTACCTTTTATAAAAAGTACCTTTTACTTTTTTTACGAGTAGTGAACTCGTAACACCTTATATATTATGTTTTGGTATGCTATATAGGTGTACACCTTACTCGTATGCTTTGCTATAAATTTGATCAATTATTTTATACCTCACTGGTATTCATTGTCATAATGTGGATGCATTACTTTGAGTCTCATCCCATGTTAAAATCATCAACGCTGCAATGTATAAAATAAGCTATCATATACCTTATTTTATACGTTATTTTGTAATTCAAGTTTTGCTGCGATATTAAGAAAAAGGATGTAAGTAACGTTCTTTCATAACTTTATCCTTCAATATAATAAAAAAATTTTAACAAAATATTTTGATAAGGTTTTTAAATGACTTTATTCGGATCCTTTTATTCTGACATGGCAAAATAAATAAAAAATGGAAAAATTAGGGGAGATCTTTGAAAACTTTGAAGTCCTTTAAAAAAACAGGATCACGAAATGAAAAACTCCAAATGCAGCTTTACTCCATTTGATTTCTTCTTTCAGGCGTATACATAGGCGAAGGACGGAGGGGGGGGGGAGGGCGGGCCGGGGTGGGCAAAGCCTTTTAAGGCAATAATTAGATTGAAAATTATTGTATAGAGAATTGATGAAGTATTAAAATTAATTTTATTTTAACAATAAAAAAGTTAAAATCCCCCAATTTTGTCCGGCGATATTTTTATTTATGTCAACCCACTTTTTAAATATTGAATTTGGCACTATGTTAAGAACTTATAATTTTGAACTTTTTGACTTCATTTTCGGATTCAGCGCGCAATTTTACATGGAAAATAAATGTTAAATATCGTAAATTGAACAATTTTTCAAAATTTTTGAACTGCTGTTACACTCATAAACTAAAAATGTATAAAAACTGAATTTCTGCATTATTACTGCATATAACTCGTACAATTTTCAACGGATTTTTTTAAAAGCCATCTTAATTTCTTCGTATTAGATCAGACTTGAACTGCAAAAAGAAAACGGAATTTTAAAAAAATGTTTTCTTTGTGAAATTTACCATGTAATTTTAATTTTTAGCCAAATTTTGGTAAATTTGAAGAAAAATAGTTGATATATCGATTAATAGCTTCTAAGGCTATAATTAGATTGAAAAATGTTGAATGTAAGGTTGATAGATCATTGAATAACCTTTAATTAAAAACTATGAAATCCGTCAATGCGTTCCGGACATATTTTAGTTTAAGAAACACTAATTTTTTTAAAAGATGAAAATTTGAAAATGTTGTCGATATCTTGAAAACTGTTCTACTTTTGAAACTTTGCAGTGGATTTTCGGATTCAGTGTAATATTTAACATTAAAAATGAATGCAACATGTTGTGGATTAAAATCTCTGTAAACTAGTGTTATTGTTTATATATTTTTGACTTGAAAATATAAGTTAACTTTAATTTTTTTAAATACTTTTTTCGCGATTTCTTGTGATATGTTTTTTAGTTTTGTTTTAATAATTTTTTTTTTTTTATAGAAAACATTTTTTTTGGAAAGGGGTGCATTTTCCCACCCCAGAATAATGGCCTAGCTACGCTTATGGACGTATATCATCCGGTTCATGTTTAATATTGACTGTCGGACGGTGTTATTTATTAACCCCGTCCAGGATCCAGCCATGTAAAAGTGCTAGGTGCCTTACAAAAAAATGTTCCGGTCTGGAATCGGTCCTGATGACTTCAAAAGTTCCTGTGACAGGTTCATCTCAAGGTAATTTCACACAATTTAAAACTAAAAGTACACTTAAAATATTATGTAAGTAAATTCAACAGAAAATACGTTTGAAACAAATGAAACTTTATTTAAAAAACGGACTACTTACATTTCATTTAAAACAAAAACATTTCTCAGTTATTTTTAAATGTTAATTAATAACTGTTGAAATCCGTAAAAATAACTTAAAAATCCGTAAAAAATGACTGACAAAATTTTACGGAAAAAACGGTTAAAATAACGGAAATTTACATTCATTTTTATTTATTTTTTTAGAAATAATTTTAAAAAACTTCGAACCTGAGCAGAATCGAACTCATAATTTCTGGCTGATAGCCCAGCACGCTACCCTCTGTGCCACAAGCTACTTATATTTTCAGCAACTAAATTTCATTTTCAAATTCAAAAAATAAAATTCTAATTTTAGAAATTTTTAAATAACTGACAAATAACAAACGACAAATAAAATAATGTGGTTTGTTTTTTAAATAACTGAAGAAAACAAACGTTACGGAAAATTTTATTTAAAAGACAGTTATGTATTTGAATAAACGTTCAAAAAGTTGTTTAGAATATTTGTATGTGAAACAAACGAATTTTCTTTTAATATTAACTAAAACGAAAACTATTTGTTTGACTGTGAAACAGTAACTGTAAAACTTTTATGAGTGTATGTAATTTCTATTTAAAAAAGTCTGCATAATTTTCGATCATAATATAAAAGTAATTTTAATAATGATTTTAAGTGTTAACGTGTAGAATGTCTGTCTGTCTTTATGCTTGGTTGTATGTCTGTCTGTCGTTCTAACATAAGTACCATCTGATAACGGTCAAATTTAGATGACTATTTTATGAAAACGAGTGCATATTAAACAGAAACAGTAAGCGAAAACAAATATTTTGAAAATGTGTTAATATTAACACCATGTTTAGAGAGCTAACTTTCTTTCTGAGGTTGTGACACAACCTCCAGCTATTCCATTCATTTAAACCAACATTAATGTAATTTTAATGAAAGCATCAACAGGATGTGATGGCTGCTAGCCAAAACCATTCATTCATTTATTTTGTACATTTAATACATAAACCCATTCGCTCGCTAGCTCGTTCGTTCATTCATTCTTTCATCTATTCATAAACAAAACAAACAACTAAATGTTGGTGAGTGGCTTTAGTGTTATTATGCTAATTTTCGTTTCATTGTTTTTGAAAAGCATTTTTCTTTTTTTGGTGGGGATTTTTTTTTGGAATGTTTCTGCATTAGTTGTATAGATATTTGTTGAAATTATTGTTTTGTTTAGTTTTAACAATGATGCATTACTGGAATTCCTTTTTCATTTTACCAATTTATATTTTTTGTTGTCATCATTTGTTTAATCATCCATGGAATTAGCCAAATTTATTGTGATAAGTACAAGTGCATCATACATACAACATATTCCTTTATATAGATTTAGATGTTGACGCCATTGTCATCATTTATTACATCTCATTTCACAGTCACAATGTTGTTGATAATGGTGGTCATTATTAAAATTTTCTAAAACAAAAGTACATTTATAATTTTAACATGTTGTTTAAGCATACACACATATTAAATGAAACGAAATAATTATAATGTTAGCCACATACAGGGTGTCAAATATCTATAATAACAAAAAAGATTTGGGAGCTGGTGGGAATTGAATCCACGACCCCCGTGTTGAAAGGATAGCACGCTACCAAGTAGTCTACGGGGGCCCCTTTTCCGATATAGGCTCCACCGTATTTTTCGGCCAGGGTTGTTTTTCTTGTCATTAAAGATTTGCCGATTTCGAGCCAGTTTTTTAACAAAAAAATTTGCAAAGTTAATGATTCTTAAATTTTATGGCATGGAAAACAAAGATATGACTTGTATTAACATTTCTTATGCAAATTTAGTTTAAAGATTTTCATTTTAAGCCCTTAAATTCGCGAACTTCTTAATTTTCTGAGCTTTTTGCGAAACTAACCGCCAAATTGTTATTTGATAAAAAACTTGCTTTTAGTGAATCAAAAAGGCATCCCTAACCATACTAATAGTGGACAAAAAAAAACAGCTGTGTGATATAGAGAAAAACCCGTTTTTTTGTATAAGGCAGCATCATTTTACGAGATGATTTAAGGCTCCATCTATCTATTAGTATATAATGTGGGAACCTTGAACAATGAACTTACCCAAATTTTTTCCAAAAAAATTTTTAATTGCAAAAGTTATCTTAACAAAAACTATTACAATTGTAGGGCAAACACTTAAATAATAGTTTTTGTTAAGATTAATTTTGCAAATGAAAACTTTTTTGGCAAAATTTTTGGTCAGTTAATTGTTTTAGGTTCCCACATTATATACTAAAAGATGGAGCCTTAAATCATTTCGTAAAGTGATGCTGTCGTATACAAAAAAACAGTTCTTCGCGATTTTCATCAAGATGGTCCATATAAAATAGCTGTTTTTTGTCCACTATTCGTATTGTTATGATTTTAATTCACTAAAAGCTATTTTTTTACAAAGACCAATTTGGCGGTTATTTTCGCAAAAACCTCAAATTATAAAGAAATTCTCAAATTTAAGGACTTAAGATGAAAAGCTTTAAATTAAATTTCCATGGAAATATTGCTACAAGTTATATATTTGTTTCCATGCCATAAAACTTTAAAATAATTAACTTTGCAAATTTTTTTGTTAAAAAACTGGCTTGAAATCAACAAATCTTTAACAATATTTTGCAAGAAAACTGTAGCATACATCGAAAAAACGGAGTACGCCATTCGAATCAGCATGTCCGAAATATATAGAAATGATGATCGTAACTCTTGTTATTTTTTTGTTTTCCGCAGTAATATTTGTGTTACGTTTTATTCACCATCTGGTTAAAAACGCTTTTATTTACCAGCAGGTGAGTTACCAGAACCGCTATGGGTTTTTAAATTTTTGTTGAAGAGGCTTACAAATCAGCTTTATTTTGACCTTTCGCGGTGTTTAAAAACAATATTTTTTTCATAAATATTTAATTAATATTGCAAATTTTCTATTAACATTTATTTTAATTTTAAAAAACAGCGCAAAAGTACCAAATTTAGCTGTTATTAAAGTCACTTTAAAAAAAAATTTAAATGCACATAGCGGTTCTTAACGTGAATCCATTAAACGCGAATCCAATGTGATTTTTATAAAATAGCATTCTCGAGATTTACCACCATTTATTTTTTGCAGCTGAAGCATACAAAAATATCATACGAAAACACATAATATGAGTTATGTCAGTGTGAATCATATATTATAACCTTTCTTTCTAAGCCCTCAAAGCTTAGTCCGTGAAAAAGGCCTATATGTCGCGAAGACCATTTGATAAAGCTTTTATGGTGATACATTCGTGTTAAAGAGGCCAAAATACTTTCAAAAATATATTCTAGAAGGCTGTGCAAAAAAATTTGATTTTTGTTAAGTACACTCAAAAAAATAAAACTGTAAAGTTAACAAATTTTTTTTTGTTAACTGGAGTTTACTGCACTCAAAAAAAAAAAAAACTGTAAAGTTGGCAAAAAAATTAGTTAAATTTAACTAAAAAAACACCTGATTTTGAACCTACTAAATTTCTAGTTAATTTAACAAAAAATATTTTGTGAGGATGTTTATTCTGGCTCGAGGTCATTATTTTCTTTACTAATTAAAACCATGATATTCTCATAGTATAATTTTCAAGAAAATTATTTTTTGTTTTAAATTTATTTATGTTGGTCATTTTTGCAAGACTTAATCGACACGTGTTTCGGAATTTGTCAAGATTCCATTGTCAAGATTATTTAGCAAAAATAGAAACGATATACTACAAAGTAGCAAACGAGTCTAATGACAAATCGTTTTTGCACAAACTAAAACATTAATACATATTCGACTCTATCCACAATGTGAATTAGAAAGACGAAGAAATTGTACTATGCTAGTAAGTAACAATTGTCAATAACCAACAAAATTATTTAAAACATTTTACATACGATAGTCCATTGGACTACAACAATATGTTTTTTGTTGCTGTGAATGAAATTATACCATTATTAGGGCTATTCATCACTATGGCGTGCCAACCATTATGTTCAAATTCTGATTAATTTTTATTAATAAATAAAAATTGTTTTATTCGACCTTTAAGATATTATATTTTGTGAGGATGTTTATTCTGGCTCGAGGTCATTATTTTCTTTACTAATTAAAACCATGATATTCTCATAGTATAATTTTCAAGAAAATTATTTTTTGTTTTAAATTTATTTATGTTGGTCATTTTTGCAAGACTTAATCGACACGTGTTTCGGAATTTGTCAAGATTCCATTGTCAAGATTATTTAGCAAAAATAGAAACGATATACTACAAAGTAGCAAACGAGTCTAATGACAAATCGTTTTTGCACAAACTAAAACATTAATACATATATAATATAATATTTTAAAGGTCGAATAAAACAATTTTTATTTATTAATAAAAATTAATCAGAATTTTAACAAAAAATATTTAGTTAACTTTTCGTAGAATGAATGTAGCAAAAAAACAGTAATTTTAACTAAAAATTCAGCTGAAAATTTCGTAACATTTTTTATTAGGTGAATTCAGCTAACCTTTTTTTTAAATAAAAAAAAAAAATATTTTTCACAGCGTTAAGTTCAGCTTAAGTAGGACTAATGAGATTTGCATAGGAGGCTACACAAGAAATGTTTAAAATTTTCGACTTGACAAAAATGTTACAAAAAATCAGCAAATTAATTAGTAATAACTCGTAAACTCAGTTTTAAAGTCAACAAAAAAAATTAATTCCAAATTTGTACAAAACTAGTATTTTCGTAAATCGAACTTAACTAAAAAAAGTAGTTAAAACGCTGATTTTAACTAAAAATTTGCTAAAAAGCCAGTAAACTCGAGTTAACAAAAAAAAGTTTGTTAACTTTACAGTTTTATTTTTTTGAGTGTGGCTTTTCAGCTAATTTTTAGTTAAAATCAGCGTTTTAACTACTTTTTGTAGTTAAGTTTAATTTACGAAAATGCTAGTTTTAACCAAATTTTGAATTAATTTTTTTGTTGATCTTAAAACTGAGTAATTTTCTGATTTCTCGTAACATATTTGTCAAGTGAAAAAATGGTAGAAATTTCTTGTGTAGCCTCCTATGCAAATCTCATAAGTTCTACTTAAGCTGAACTTAATGCTGTGAAAAAAAAGAAAAAATAAGTGAAGTGTTAGTGTGTAAAATCAATATTTAACAAACTTACAACTTTATTACAAACAGTTTAGCTGAATTTAACTATTTTTTTTTTGTAAATACGTATATAAAAATGTTACGAAATTTTCAGCTGAATTTTTAGTTAAAGTTACGGTTTCTTTGCTACATTCATTCTACGAAAAGCTAACTTAATATTTAGTTAAATTAACTAGAAAAAGCAATCTCAAAACGTTTTTTTGGAAAGCTTTGCGAGCGTATTCGAAAAGCGTTCTAAGAGTTCTTTAGATTTTTTTTTTTGAAAAAAATTTCTGAGTTCTGATTTAAATAAAATTTTTTGCCAATTTTTTTTTTTTTCGTTTTTTAGGTAAAAAAAAAATCATCAAAAATGTTTTTAGAATTTTTTTTTTTATTTTTTAAGTTTCTTGGAGTACAAAAATTTTTTTTTCGGATTTCACTTTGTATCAAACAAATTATTATAACCGAACTAAAACAGAAATATTTTACTTTGTGTTTTTAAAGCGCTTTGATGGCTTAAAAAAAACGTTCTCAAACGTTCTTTAAACCTAGCGAAGATCGATGTTATCATTCGGATCATCTGAAGGCGCTTTGAAGTTGGTATACAGAATGCTCATACAACCGTCGACAACGCTTTTGGAATTGGATTTTTCTGACTGGGATGTTACATTGCATTCATGTGTACTCGTGCGTACCATCAACTTTACTTTTTTCACCTTTTTATTTTATCTATTTTTAAAAATATTCAAAAATAAAAATTAAATATTCTCAGATATATTCTGAGATGTTTTTCCTATAGAAAATTGTCATATTCAAAGACATTTTCTTTTAGTAAAAGTCTTTGATTCTGAGACATTTTTTCTATTAGAAAAAGGTTTCAGAGTCTGAGAAATTTTTGCTTCTTAAAATTCTCTGATTTTGAGCTATTCCTCTTTAGAAAATGTATTAGATTCTGAAAGATTTTTCTTATAAAAAAAGTCTCAGATTCTGAGACATTTTTCTTATAGAACAAGTCTCAGATTCAGGAAAATGTATTAGATTTTAAGACATTTTTTTATAAAAAAGTTTCAGATTTTGACACATTTTTGCTATTGATAAATCAAAGATTCTGAGACATTATTCTTATAGAAAAATTTTTTCATAGAAAAAATTCATTAGAATCTGAAAATTTTTTCTTCATAGAAAGTCTCAGATGAGATTTTAAGGTTGGAACCTAGTGAGGTTGTGACAACCGTATTTTTATGTGAGTGTAGAAGTGTATCAAGCATATTATGACCGTGTGAACTTGTAAGAAAGTTTCTTTAAACTCATACCAGTTGAATTTCAAGCTGTTATCATATATTTTTGTTTATTTGAAGCTGTTTCTTAGTTGCGCCAGTTATGGGTTTGCACCTCCTAATTAAAGGAAATTTGAATATGCAGTGGAGAAAGAAAAACAAAGACACACTATTATTTTAAAGCGGTTCACGTACGA
Source organism: Pegoplata infirma (assembly GCA_963921195.1). Taxonomy (NCBI): domain Eukaryota; kingdom Metazoa; phylum Arthropoda; class Insecta; order Diptera; family Anthomyiidae; genus Pegoplata; species Pegoplata infirma. The sequence continues at coordinate 109,995 of CAWUER010000383.1, read as the reverse complement.
AAGTTTTTCCAAAATTCTTTTTTGTCACCCTGTTCTAGCAAACAAATGAGCAATTGTTTATCTATGTGTTTACTTTATATGTTTACTTGGTACGTGTGTGATATTTGTGTGTTTTATATACATGTACAAAATTAATGCATATTCATAAGTTGGTGACATAAAATAGTTTTTCTAAATGTCATTAATGTAAATTAGTTATAGACGGGGAAATTCACGTCCAGTAGTACATTCACATTGATGTTTAAATCCTGTTTAACAAGGTTTCGAGTCAAACCTCATTTGAAAAAACATATTTTCCCATAAAAATTGAAACATTTTTGTAATAAGGTTTTAGTGAAAGTACGATCGATTTCATTAATAGGTATGGTGACAGTATTCAATTGGTAATTAAATTTTAGAATATCGGCCAGGTTTTTAAATAAAATTTCATTTGTTTTAAGTGAATTTTCACTGGAATTTACCTACATAATTTTTTGAGTGAATGTATAGTTAGCCTAAAAAAACTTTTCTGAATTATTCCACAGTTTACATATGATCAAACCCACTGTGAATCGGAATAAACATCCTAGCATACGTTCCTTGTTAGTGTTGAATTTAGTTTTCAGTTATTTCAATCAACCACCACACATTTATTTAATTGAATTGTTTCAATGATTAGCCAACAACAAATTTATGCCAATTGTGTAAACATCAATATTAAATAAAAACAAACAATGCAAAAATGTGACCAAATTAATTATGGGCAACAATATGCATTAGAGTGGACCACATTCTTCTTTTTTAGGGGTTGTTGCCTTTTTAGGTAAATATAAAAAAGGGTTTGAAAAAAAAAATTGAAATTTGGACCATTATTGAAGAAGTTATAAATAAAAGAAGTTTGAGTAAGGAACAAACTACCAATTTTTAAAAATTCGATATCTTTTGAAGGGGTCATCAAAAAAGTCTGAAAACTTACCACGAAGGAGTTTCCGAAAAGTACTAAAAACTGTAAACAAATTGGGAAAATCTAAAAAAAATTTTTTTCAAAGTGTCCGATTTGGCATGGAATGCCCCATATATATTATTGATCCATGATGGATTCTAAGATATTCTGTGAATGTCCGTCCGTCCGTCTGCAAATGGCACGATACAGTCCAAAATAAAAGAGCTAGCCTCCTGGAATTTGGCACGAATATGTCTTATCGTCCTAGGCAGGTTGAGTTCGTAAATGGGCAAAATCGGCTCAGGGGAAAAAAGTTCCCCTTTGAAGAACTGAACCAACCTCTGAAAAAATACACTTTTTTTACATGTTTTTTTGTATTTTTGTTAAATAAATAAAACATTTGTTATATTTATCGGGATGGGAAGGTGCTCTCAACGTCCCACACTGACCCCCATCACCCCCCCCAAAAAAAAAACAAACGCCCCTGACAATTTTTTTTTTTATTTTTTTTACATTTTGGAGGGTATAAAACAGTCATGGGCATTTTTGTAATTTCTATTCCCGCGGGAATAGGCTTCAAAATGCTGCTTGTGCGCTGTCAACACACATATACTATAAAATTCTGTTGCTTGAGCAAATTTGTTAACTTTTCGCTTGCTACTACCCACACAAGCATAAATGTTATAGTATCTGTATGCGCATCACTGGTATAAAAGATTCGGCACAGCTGAATTTATCACTTTCACTTGTTTTTTTTTTTAAGTTTAGTGCGGTATTTTTTTTAACGCATTTTAATTTTAATTACACATGTATACAAAAAATATTTTATTTAAAAATTTAAAAAGTGTTCAGATCAAAATGTTTTCTGTGGTTTCGATTTTAGTTTTATTTAGATGGAAACTTTCTCCAGAAGAACAGTCAGTTTTAATTTTTTTTTAACTCTCTGATACATAAGCACCTACTGTACAATTAAAACTTTACCTTTATAAGTTAAATATTATCTTATTGTTAGTAAAGTTACATTAAGTTGAGTTTATAGTAACCATGTCAAAACATGATGGTTTATAGAGTTTGGTTGGTCGTATTCTAAAGTTTATATGAATTTTGTAACGTCAACAAAAACTTGCATTTTACGTACTTTAGGGTGGCCAATAAAGATGGCCACGTGAGGGAATTAAAACTATTGCTAACGCTGGTGAGAAAAACTAAATTTCACTTACGATCACGTGGGATTCAAGAGTGAATACCCGAGTAAAAAAAATTATGTTATTTTTTATACCCTTCAAAATTAAAAAAAAAAAACAATATAAAACAAGTAAGAGTGTTAAATTCGGCTGTGCCGAATCTTTTATACCCTCCAACACGTTTAAAATTAAAAAAAAAAAAAATCGCAGAGGCTTTTTTTTAATGTGTGGGGGGGGGGGTTGTTGGAGTTGGTGGGGGACAAACTTAATAAGATTTTCTATTTAAAATAACAAGTTTTTGGCATATTTTTCTTCGCAACCTGTAGTTTAACTAAATTCTCTGTCATTCAATTTAAAAATAAAACTTCAATTTTTCTCTACTCTCACAGATTTTGTTTGCAAATTTAAAAAATAATATTTCTGCATATTTAGGCATTTTTATACCACCCACTTACAAAAGAGGTCTTTCAAAGGGTAGTATTCGATTCAGAAACTTGCACATGGAAAAGATGGAAGAAAAATAAGTGTTACCTATTTTTTACCCTTGTAACCATTTGGGCCCTACTTTCAGAATTTGTTGATCCGGTCCATGTGTACATAAAAAGTTTAAATTTATCGGACAGTGTTATTAAAGAAACGTGACCTCGAGCTAGCGTTATCATTAGGGCTGCGATTTCCATTCAAATTCATGTTTTTGTCGATAGTTTAAAAACGATATCCACTATTTTTCTGTCCGAGTGTAGAAATTTGCGTTAATATATCATCGATTTGATTTAGCATATTGTCATGAAAATTCATATTTTTGCATATTTTGGCATAAATTAACAAATTTAAATTTATTCATTTTAAAAATTATTTCTCGGTTCCTATAGTGGAATTGATGAACGAAATCGATAGTATATCTGAGTATATCTGACTGAAGAATAGGTGGATATCACTTACTACGTACAAAATATTGCGAACCATGTGGCTGGTGGCAAATCCTAAGAGGGCAAAAAGTCTTCTTACTTTTGTGGGAGTACTTACAGAACATTGTATAATTGGCCGAATGGCCGTTCGTATGGGAATTTCTGATATAAGCTATTGTAGAAGTTGTGGGGAAGTGGAGGAGTAGGAGTCTGTAAAGCACTTTTTATGTGAATTTCCGTGTATGATGTCAAGCAGCCTTAAGCATTTGGGGCAAAGATTGATGGCCAGGATTGTCTAAACGGTATCTCATTGACATCTCTAGCAGAATATCTTACAGAATCGATCTCGTTTAAGAGCTAAACAATTTTTGTATCAAAGGGTAGTAGGGAAATAACAATTAAGGGAATCACAATGGGCCATACAACGTCCCAGTGGATTCGTCAAATTGGCGGACGCCTATCCAACCTATCCTTACCTAATCATAAAGTTCGAATTACATCTAGTTGTTAAAAATTTAAACAGATTTTTAATTTTCTACTAAATTTTATCGTGAGAACTCAACGTCCATTTGACACAAATTTCCAATGATTGAGCTTTAGGTCCTATTGATTTAATGTGTGGCTTAGGATCAATAGTATTCACATCAAAATCTAAAAACAGGATCACCCTAATGTTGGTATATACATTAAGGGTGGGATAGTGTTGTGTGAGATTTTAAGCAGCAATATTTGGAAGCGCTAGAACCGCTCATTTTGTGAGGTTGGTAAAAAAAGTGTATGAGCCAAAAAATGGGGGAGGTCGGATAGGATCTAGGGGTCGCTCATCGGGGTCAAAGTTGGGCGTAGAGGGGAAAAAATCCACAAAACGGCCCAAAACTCCCCTGGTTTTGCTCCTAGAGGGGTCCAATATGAGACCGGCCCCCATTATTTTTTCCCCCTGAACACTTTTGCCAAACATACCTAAGCCCTATCTCCAATCCCTAAGGGGGGTCCCATACAAAGGTTCAATTTTTAAAAAATCTTGCTCCTACCGCTCTAGCTGTCCTAGAAGTCACCCTAGAGGAATCAAATGTATGACCGACCCCCAATATTTTTTCAACCCCAACATTTTCTTAGAACATACCTACCCCCTATCTTCAATCCTTAGGGTGGTCCCCATACATTTTTTTTTATTTTTTCTTAAATTGTCATATTAAATCAGCTCCTACCGGTCCAATGGTGCCTCCTAGAGGGGTCATTATCAAGACCAACCCCCATTAATTTTTAGCCCCCAACACTTCTTCTGAACATACCAATTCCATATCTCCAATTCCTAAGGGGTCTCCCACACAAAATGACATTTTTGTAAATCTTGCTCCCACCGCACAGTGGTTCCAAGTCCAAATCTAGCTGGACAAAATTATTTTATCATCGTTTTATATGTTTTTGGGGTCGCTGAGTTCAAAAAACATATTTAAATTTTTCTAAGTCGATTACACTAATCGACAACTTTTTATTTTTTTTTCTAATTTCAGTAATTCATTAATGACAAAAATGGTTTATATGCAGAACAGAAATATGAAATGCAAAAACTTATTTTTTGAAAGTTTTGTAATCTCTAAAAAAAAAAAAAAAAAATTGTCGTGAAGTGTAATTGAAAAAATAAGTGGAGGGTATAAAAACAAGTGAGAGCAATTAATTCGGCTATGCCGAATCTTTGATACCCTCCAATATGTAAAATAATAATAAAAAAACAATGAGAGTGTTACATTCGGCTGTGCCGAATCTTTTATACCCTCCAAAATGTAAAAAAAAACAATATAAAAAAATCCAGGGGCTTTTTTTTTGGGGGGGGGGGGGTTGGTTGGAGACGTTAGGGAGCACCTTCCCCTTGCGATTTCGAACTTTATCTGAGAGAAGAATGTTGCATTTGCTTAGCAAAAGTACGAAAAACCCTGCGAAAAATGCGATTTTTATTTGGTTGGTTTAGTTCTCTAAAGGGGAACTTTTTTCCCCTTAGTCCGATTTTATCCATTTCCGAAATTAACATGCCTCGTAATATAAAACATATTCGTGCCAAACTTCGGAAGTCTAGCTCTTTTATTTTGGACTGTATCGTGTCCTCTACAGACGGACAGATGGACAGACGGACGGACATTTTTGAATTTAGTAGAAGTGTGTAATTGGCCGCGGTTTAATTGGAAACATCACATTTAATGCTTTATTTAAGCTAAGCATAATTATAATACTTAAAAGTTATCAAAAACTTACAAAAATTCGATACTTTATTTAGAAAAAAAATTTTTTGCGAAAATCTATTTTCATATAAACTGTGATTAATTTTAAACCTGCAAAAACCTGCAAGAAATGTCTGCATGACAACGTTCAGTAATAAATTACCTATAAGTTGTATGTAGTAATTCGACATGATATGCCTGGATTCGGTTTTGGCAAGCTGTGGAAGTTTCATAAGTCCTCAAAAATATTGTTATTATTGACCATACTTCAAAGTACAAAAAATGTAAGAAGAAGATCGATAATAAATTTCTTATTAGTGTCCAGAATAAGTATAAATCTGTAGCTTTCTTGTACATAAACCGTTTTGAAACCATTGATGCAACATGGATAATATGATGTTATTAGTTGAACACTTATAAATGCATATATTATTTTTTTAAATATTTGATACCAAAAATGTTATTTCATTCGCATATTTAACAAAGTTAAAGACCTAATTCCAAAAAATGGTTATTAGTTTGATCAGAACACACCCTTAGCTTGTCCCTAGCACTATTAATTCCCAATTTTGAGGACACTAATTTTTGGACTTTTGTCCAGCTAGATTTTGATTTGGAACCAATGTGCACCGCTCCAACTATCGCAGGGGTGACCCTAGAGAAGTTAAATGTGTGACCGACCCCCAATATTTTTTCAGCCCCAACATTTTCCCCAAACAAACCTACCCTCTATTTTTAAGCCTTAAGGGTGTCCCCACACAATTTTTTTTTTTTAATTTTTTTTTATAAAATTTGCGCCTACCGTTCCCACTGTGCCTGTTAGGGACTGGAAATGCAGACTGACCCCCATTAATTTTTGTCCCCTACATTTTTTCTGAACATACCTACGCCTTATTTCCACTTTGTAGGGGTGCTCCCCTGGGGAAAACTAAGTGTTTGAAACCAAATTCGGCAAAACGTCTGGACCAGGAGTGCTAATGTTGCGCGTTTTAAAGAGCAGTGGGAAAATATAAAAGACAAACCGTCTTGGCATATAAGATGAGGAAGTGGCAGGCAACATACCAGCTCAAGTCCAAACTGACATCAAGTTGTTTTGTTGGGCTCAAATAAAAGAAAAGCAACCCAGAGACGACTACAAGGAGTTTCTTGAAATTGTTTTATTATACCTTGGCGAAAATATTCCTAATAAGCATTTTAGCCCACCAGGACCCATCAGTCATGCTCGATGGATGGCAAAAGGCATATATTGCCTAAAAATGTTTTTGTTCCGAAAATATATATGTTTGGCCAAAAAAGAATTAAATGCACTTCTTGATGTGACCGTTTTCATCATAACAATTTACGTAAAAGCTTGGTTTAGCGCTACCAAAGCAACAGAAGCTCCAAATAATGATTTATGCTTCAATTGATAAGATTCTGTCGCAACGATTGGTCAAGAGATTCTGTGGACATCTCTGGTATCTCAGTGGGGAAGCTGTTGCTCTCGCACTATTTGATCCGAATATCTCTTGTGAAATAAAACGAAAAATGTCGAATGCAATTCGTATATTTGAAGAAGAGAAAGTGGAATTGGAGGAAGAGTTATCTGACGATGAGATGGACGAATCGTCTAACGAAGACAGCGAGGAAGAAGAAGACGATGATATCGGGGAAGAAGATGCCTCAGAGGATAGCGGCGACAGTGGCAACAAGGATTGTAATCCTCCAGTACATGTTGTTGGATTCGAAGGTGTGAAAAGAATTAACATGGCATCGAAACAAGTGAATCAAGAACTCATGAAAACTGATTTAAGCCACTATGTCACACCTGAGACTCCAAAATTTTTTGCACGCTTCGGAATAACAACAAATTTCATTGCTTCCTATCCAAATACTTGGGAAAATCGTCAGGACTACCAGCGAGCGCTGCAAATATTACGTAAATTGCATGTTGTCAACGACGCTGCCGAAAGAGGCGTAAAATTAATAGAAGACTATAACAACGTGTTGTGCCGTAACGAGGAGGAAAAAATAGTTTTGCTTCAGGTCGTGGCCGAAAATCGGAAACAATATCCATCACACGATAAAAATAAATTAATTTGATTTATAGTTATATTATTTATCATTTTTTATTATTTTCAAGTTAAAAAAAATATTTTTTACGCTTAACAAAAGTTACTATTAAATTACAAATTAAAGACCTTGGATTTCTCGATAAAATAAATAAAACAATTGTGGGGTAACACCTTGAAGATAGAGGGTAGGTATGTTTGAAGAAAATGTTTTGGCTAAAAAAATATATTGGCAGGTCATACATTTGACTTCTCTACATACATTACTAATTTAGTTTTCCCCAGGAGAGCACCCCTACAAAGTGGAAATACGGCGTAGGTATGTTCAGAAAAAATGTAGGGGGTAAAAATTAATGGGGGTCAGTCTGCATTTACCGTTCCTAAAAGTCAGAATGGGAGCGGTAGGCGCAGATTTTATAAAAAAAAAATAAAAAATAAAAAAAATGTGTGGGGACACCCTTAAGGCTTTAAAATAGAGGATAGGTTTGTTTGGGGAAAATGTTGGGGCTGAAAAAATATTGGGGGTAGGTCACAGATTTAACTTCTCTAGGGTCACCCCTGCGATAGTTAGAGCGGTGAGAGCAAGTTTTACAAAAATGTCATTTTGTGTGGGAGACCCCTTAGGAATTGGAGATATGGAATTGGTATGTTCAGAAGAAGTGTTGGGGGCTAAAAATTAATGGGGGTTGGTCTTGATAATGACCCCTCTAGGAGGCACCATTGGACCGGTAGGAGCTGATTTAATATGACAATTTAAGAAAAAATAAAAAAAAATGTATGGGGACCACCCTAAGGATTGAAGATAGGGGGTAGGTATGTTCTAAGAAAATGTTGGGGTTGAAAAAATATTGGGGGTCGGTCATACATTTGATTCCTCTAGGGTGACTTCTAGGACAGCTAGAGTGGTAGGAGCAAGATTTTTTAAAAATTGAACCTTTGTATGGGACCCCCCTTAGGGATTGGAGATAGGGCTTAGGTATGTTTGGCAAAAGTGTTCAGGGAGAAAAAATAATGGGGGCCGGTCTCATATTTGACCCCTCTAGGAGCAAAACCAGGGGAGTTTTGGGCCTTTTTGTGGATTTTTTCCCCTCTACGCCCAACTTTGACCCCGATGAGCGACCCCTAGATCCTATCCGATCTGCCCCATTTTTTGGCCCATGCATTTTTTTTACGAACCTCACAAAATAAGCGGTTCTAGCGTGTCGAAATCGAAAACTCGTGCACTATCCCACCCCTAATATATATTAATGCACACAAATACTATAAGGATGTTGAACTTTTACGTTAGTAATAGTAGTGCAACAACAAACAGGTAACTTTAATGTTTACTTTGATGTTAACCTACAAAAAAAAATAATAAAACAATATTTGTATGCACAACATGACAGTAAAAACAAGTAGAAAAGTTAAATTCGACTTGGCCGAATCTATGAATACCCTCCACAATGTCCATTTTAAGTGATAGTAAATTTTCTAACGTGAAAAAATAACAGTTATGATTAGAAATATTTTATTTTGTGTAAAAAAATTTTGTTTTAGTAATTTTTGAAAAAAAAAAAAATACTAATTTTTTTTTTGAGTGTAAAATTTTTTTTTGAGTGTAAAATTTTTTCGAATTTTACATTCAAAAAAAAATTTACTAATTTTTTTTTGAGTGTAAAATTTTTTCGAATTTTACATTAAAAAAAAATTTACTAATTTTTTTTTTGAGTGTAAAATTTTTTTTGAGTGTAAAATATTTTTCGAATGTATTTTTTTTTTTGTTTTGGTATAAAAATATTTTTGAGTGACAAAAATACGTTTTAAAATATTTTTGTGACTACCAATGGTTTTAAAACAGGTTTAACGGGTTTTCACCACTTGAATTTAAGGTGAAGCAAATCTGATATTCACGGTTTTGCTAATAACTTTTGAACCACTGGACCGATTTGGGTGAAATTCAATACAAACTAGGCTGGAGGAACGAAAACTATATATGCCAAGCTTCAGCATCCTCAGAATTGATTTTCGAAAGTTATAGTGCTTTTTACCTCATAAATTCATGAAAAACCCTTGCCGAAATTCAGTCTTTTGCTCATAACTTTTGAACCACTGGACCGATTTCGCTGGATTGCAATACCAACCTGACCAGGTAAATGCCCAACATATATGCCAAACTTCAGGAGCCTCCGTAAAGTCTTTCAAAAGTTAGCGTGTTTTCAACAGACAGACAGACAGACAGACAGACGGACAGACGGACGGACGGACGGACGGACGGACGGACGGACGGACGGACGGACGGACGGACGGACGGACGGACGGACGGACATCGCTAGATCGTCTTAAAATCGATCGAGGATCATGAATATATATACTTTATGGGGTCCTAGACCAATATTTCGAGGTGTTACAAACGGAATGACAAACTTATATATACCCTCTATCACTAGAGTGGAGGGTATAATAAGAAGAAAAATCTGTATGTTAAAACTAAAGGAGGTAGTTAGTTAAGAGCAACAGAACCAGAAGCACCAACAATATTATCAACATCATCATCATCATCAGCAGCATCAATATCGTTGTCGTTGTCTTTATTAGAGCAACAACAACAACACCAACAGCAGCAACCCATTTAATATCATAAACAACTTTTCTACAACTTAAAATCCTCTTAACATGACAGCGACGACATAAATTGCTTAAAAATTGTGTCTCGTGGTCATGGGATGTCATGCAGTTAGAAATTTATTGCATCTTATAAACAATAGTTAGTTTTGTTTCTCCCCCACTTGGTGCTACTACCAATATTTGACAATATTCTTCATTTTACACTGCAAAAAAAAACACTGTGTTAGTTTAGATTAGGCTAGACTTTTAAATCACTGCTTTTATGTTGTGTGACATTTCATCGTATGAGTTTTATTAAAAAAAACCTAAACGATGACATATTTGGTAAGAATATATATAGCCATCTGACCGATCTGCATCACCTTTTCAGAACTGGATAGAAATTGTTACAAATATTGTATTCAAATAGGTAAAGAAAAAGATAATACCGTTTTAGTAAGATATTACCGATTTTTTCACTTTTCAAAGCCTGTTATCTCCCGAACCTAAACCTAAAGATGACATATTGAGTAAGAATATATAAAACCATCTGATCGATCTGCATCACCATTTCAGAAATGGATAAAAATTGGTACAAATATTGAATTCATTTAGCAAAAGAAAAAAGTGGTCCACTTTAGTAAAATATTTATGATATTTAACTTTTTAAACCCTGGTATCTCCCGAACTATTTGGTCCAGCGTTTTAAAAATTGGAGTTTTTCTTTTGCTACTCGACTTAAATATTTATGCCAAACTTTATCAAGTTTGGAGCTTAATGGGAAGTCTGGCTCACCTCTGCGTATTTTCCTAATTCGGGGTCAATACCCCCGGTGCTGTGAAGCTAATGCACATCATTCGATATGGGGAAGTACAAATGATAGAGGCGAGTCACTATTGGAGTTTTTGTTATGCACTAACCTGTATATTTGTAACAGGGGTAGTGAACATACTTTCGTTACAAGTAGGCGGCAAGTGGTTCTCGACGTAACACTTGTATCAAATACATTGTTTGATAGAATTGATGACTGGAGAGTTTTGGAAGAACATTCTTTCTCAAATCATCGCTGCATTTAGTTTTTACTCAGGGAGCGTGTCTCAGTTAAGACAGTCTCTAGAAATCTGAGAAAAACGAACTGGGTAAAATATAGGAAGACTTTTTCTTTGCTTTTGGATGAAATACCCATACCTGAACCACGTAGTATGTAGGAAATTGACTGTCTGGTTGACCATATAACAAATGTTTGTAATAGGTCCCTGGGTGCGTCTTGCCCTTCTGCAAAGCCTGGGGGCAAAAAAAGCCACCTTGGTGGTCAAATGCTGGCAATAAAGGAAGTGGCTGACTGGTAGAGATTCAATGTATTGTCTACAACTGCAGTCAACATCCATTCTGACAGTCAAGCCGCGGTCAAGTCCCTGGAGTTAATGTTTCTGAAAACAAGATCTACCTGTAACTGCCGCACGTCTTTAAATGAGATGGCCAAGCAGTTTGACATACGACTCATATGGGTCCCAGGGCACAGAGATATTCGAGGGAATTGCAAAGCCGATGAGCTTGCAAGACTGGGAATTGCCTTACAGGTTCCAACAAAATTCGAATGTGTTAATAAGCCTCTACAAACTTGTAAGCAAAACCTACGGCTTTGTTCCGCGACGGAGACTAATTAGAGGTGGGCAAATGCATGGACGTGTGAGACAATACGACAGATTTGGCCTTCTCTTAATCAGAAGCGCACAAGTGAGCTGATATCGCCTCAAAGAGGAGAGATTTAGATGGTGGTTGCAATAATTACCGGACACTGTGTTATAGGGAAGCACGCAGAGCGGTTAAATGTGCCGTCGATTGAATTTTGCCGAAGTTGCATGGATGAAGAAGAGTTGGAAACTATTGAGCACTTCATCTGCCATTGCCCTGCACTTTCTGGTCAGAGACTTCTCTCTGATTTATAGGATATCAAAATTCAATATCTATGAAGTTTCATAAGAAGCTCAAATTGGTTTAACGACAGGGACTAGTAGCGAAACCTACTACAGTCCCGTGATATCGCAATGGACCTCAGAGTCTACGTGTGTTGACGTAAAACGTCAGCAGCCACTTACATCCTAACCTAACCATCAAGTTTTAAGGGGGTCAGGTCCAAAATTATAATTTTATTGGATATTGGATAGTTATAGACGGATTTACCTTTAATCTTCAGAAATAAAATTAAGCATTTATAAGTTGTTGGCAGTGTAAATATGACTTATTATTTGATTTCGAAGCAATTTTTTTCACCGGTTGAACAATTTACCCGCTTTTCGTCTGTGTAAACCTTTTCACATTGTAGTATAACTACATCTAAACTTAAATTCCTTATAGCTGTGTTCTACTGTTTCTAGATAAACAGTGTGGCATGATTTTAAGCTCTTAAGTGATTTGGTAATAAAATATTTTAATATAAACAAGAGTATTATATAAAATTTGTAAATAAAAAAAAAAAAAATAAAACTTATTAGATTTAATAGAAAAATTCCTTTAAAAAACTCAACGACATAACTATTTTTATTAAATTTTCTTAAAAAACATCACCCATATTTGGAACAAACTAAAACAAGCAAAAAACAACGGAGCTTATAAATCATCTAAAATAAGAAAAAAGAAAACAATAACGTAGTATAAAGAAAAATTAAATTGTATGAATATAAAGCGTTGAAAAAAGGAAACATTTTTAAGACTCACAAATGGCCCATAGCACTGCCACCAACCAGCATACATAAGTTTCTTCACATTAACAGTAGTTAAGATTCTTTTGATTGTGAACAAAACAGGCTAAAAGTAAGAAAAATAAATATAATAAATAATTGTTTATACCCTCCATTTTGTGATTTACACAGAAAATAAAATCGTCAAATTTAAATCAACGAACATCAATTGTAAATCCACCAAACATGATATCAACGAAACATTTAATAAAAACGGCCGCCTGTTAGTCCATAATACAAAATTTCGATTTTGTTTTCAACAAACTTAGTTAAATAACTTTATTTCAAAATTATTTTATCATGTCAACAAAATAGTTTTTGTGTTTATTGAATTTCTTTGTTGAAAAAAAATAAGATTTTTTTACGTTTGTCAGATCAACAAATTGTGTTTGTGTTTGTTGAATTTGCTTGTTGAAAAAAATTTAATATTTTGTACTTTTGTCAATACAAATAATAATTTTAGAGAACTATTACAAACTCGTTTATCAGTTTTTTTTTACATTTTTTTCAACAATCAATATTTATAAACGTTAGTTGATATCACAAATTTCCGTATAGGAGCACATTCAGTGAAAAAGTTAATTGTATTCACAAATATGGGGGTCAATATAATAATTCGTTTTTTTCTGTGTTAGGGTAAATTTAAGTTTGACTTTCCGTTCGTAACATGAAAAAATATCGGGGGAAGACCTTATAAATAATTCATGTATGATCATTTATTTTTTATAATTTGTAAGTTATTATTCGACTGATTTTATTGGATCTTGGCGAAACTACCAACCACATATTGACTGCCTAATAAACAAATTAGAAGTGTTTGCAATCGGTTCAAATCAAATGAATTTCAGAAAAATGCGATTTCTTAAAAAAGTTTTTTAACAAGACAAAATATATTCTAGATCTATTACAATTTATCGCATCATAAGCTACAACAACTTTCAGTGCAGCCTTTTGTTCTTCTACAAAGATTCTAAATCTATCTAGGTGTGAAAGAGGTTGTAGTCTTAAAGTAAATAGCAGGGTCGTCGGACATCACAATTTGCCAAACAATCGGCACGTTCGTTCCCTGTATAACCCTCGTGACCCGGAATCCCAACGCGAGTCAGGTCGTTATGTCGTCCTAGTTCGTAAAGTCACAGACTATTATCGGGAAATCCAATGACTTTTTATTTGCTAAGAATTTGTGTTAAACACTTTGAAAGGTGTTTCCTAAATAATATTACCATATTAGAAATTGGTAAATTTTTTCAAAATTTATTAAGAGCTTTTTCTATATAAAAAGTTAGCATTGTTTGTAACATTATCGTATTTTCCTCATATAACAGTTTTCGTACCTTCTGTAAAAAAGTTAAAAATGTTTATGAGCAAGAAGCGAGGAGCTTGGTAAAGTGACTCAATACAATTCATGACCAGTCCAGAAGTCACATCATAAGCTATAACAACTTTCAGTGCAGCCTTTGTACTTCTATGAAGATAATGTGGCTTGTGCCCAATTTGGGACCATGTGCACCAACTGTTTTGGATATAAGAAAGATATGTATTGATTTTTTCAACAATATCTAATTTTTTTGTTATTTTTTTTGAAAATTTTTTGAGTTTATCGATTTTTTTCTGCTATAGTTTGTTTAACAATATTTACAGCTTTACCACAAGAAAATAAAATAGATTAAAAATGAGCTTTTAATTTTATTTCCATATAAATTGTTTTTGTTTTTAAAATCGACTTTCAAAAAATGTATTGAAAATTTGAAATTTAATATAAAACTTTTGTTAAAATAGACTTTTTGTTTTCTTGTGGTAAGGGCCTTATATTAATAAACGTATTGATAAAGAAAATTTAATTGTGAATACGATGAGCTTTATGCCAAAAAAATCGGATAACAATTGACAGAGTTGTGATAATTTTTCTAAAAAATAAAATTAAGATTTTGTATGAAATTGCCGTGCGGATAACCCAGGCAAAAAAAAATAAAAAAAAAACGAACATACTGAGAGGTCGCGTATCATTATTTTAAAGGTTTTTGACCTCCTGAATTCGAATTTGACCTTGAAATTGCGCTATCTTATTAAGTTTTTGATATATCAATTTATGTTAAATATCTCAAAAAACCTGACGAGATAGAGCAATTTATAGGCCAGATTCGGATTCAGCGCGTCAAAAACCTTTAAAGATATTGTACATGACCATTTATGATAATTTTTTTTTTGCCTGTGTCATTTAAACGGCGATTTCCTGCAAAATCTTAATTTTCTTTTTTAGAAAAAATATCACAACTCTGTCAATTATTATCCGATTTTTTCAGGATAAAGCTTATCGTATTAAGAATTAAATTATCTTTAAAAAAACGCTCATAAATATAAAGGTTGTTAAACGAGCTATAGCAGAAAAAAATCGATAAACTCGAAAAATTTTCAAAAATTAACAAAAAAATGATTTTATAGAAAATATGGGTGGGGGGGGCTAAAGCCCCCGCTAGATTTTTTTAATTTTTTCGTTTTTTCGTTTTTTTAATAGAAAAACCCAGACCTATTCCTGAAGCGTTCCCTTTAACATGGGTCTAGGTCTCCTAGAAACGAATACCCCCCGAAAGCGGTTAAAACTTCATATTTTTTTTTTTTTTAATTTTGATTCTTTAGATTTTTCGGAAATTTAGAACTCCCAGATATGTATTGAGAATGAAAGATTTTTAATGTTTTTCCTATAGTAAAATCATTAGATTACTAAGATTTTTTTCAAGAAAAAGTTCTGATGATTTCAAAAGTTGATGATTATTAGTCAAAATTCTCAGATTCTTTCTTTCAATAACTTTTGTCTATAAAAAACCACCTTAGAATTTAGAAACTTTTTTAAATCAAAGAGGTTAAAATGTTTTCCTGAAGGTAAAACCCTAAGATTCGGTAAA
Organism: Pegoplata infirma; assembly: GCA_963921195.1. Taxonomy (NCBI): domain Eukaryota; kingdom Metazoa; phylum Arthropoda; class Insecta; order Diptera; family Anthomyiidae; genus Pegoplata; species Pegoplata infirma. Next base: position 94,484 of record CAWUER010000383.1, on the reverse strand, counting down.
GTTTTTATTGCTGAAAAACATCAGATTCATATAAAAATTTTTTCAATAATTCAGACTATTTTTCAATGGGAAAAACTATTAGATCTTATATAATAATCATTACGAGTTCTTAAGACTCATTGAATAATCAAGACTCATTTCATATTATTATTTATTGTTGCAAAAATTAATGAAATCATTAAATTATTAAAAAAAAAGTTGTATTTGATTAAAATTCTGGGGGGGGGGCTAAAATTATTCTGGGGGGCTAAGCCCCCCCCAGACAGGGCTATCTACGCCAATGGTTTAGTGAGAAAAGTCCCAAAAAAACGTTTTTTAACAATAACTCAAAAATTTGAGGGTGTCTGGCAAGTTTAATGGGCATTTTTGTGATCAACTCGACAAGACCAACAACCTATACTATGTCCAGAGATGCCAACTATTTGAGAGCAAAACGCGCACAAAAATTTTATAAACGGGTAAAAGCGCCTAAATTTGTTTGAAAAAAAGGGTAAAAAAGCACTGGACAGTTTTTGTAAATAGATAAAAAAGTAAACAAATGATATTTTTACTCAAACAAAATTTTTGATAAGTTTGTTGGTTAAAACTTTGAGCAACCGATATAAATCGTTTTACAATTTTACATGGTCTGCATTTTCCGCTTCAAAAGCCAAGTTTAGTCTTTGAACTTCACCTAGAACAGAATTCAAATATTAAGCCAAAATATAAAAAAAAACCTACAAAGAATGGCGTTTTTTTAGAAGTTGGTTTAGTTCTTCAAGGGAAAACATTTTCCCTTAGTCCGATTTGCCCATTTTTTCCGAAGTTAATACGACCAATGGTCATTGACCATAATAATATATTCGTTCCATATTTTAGTTTGAACTGCATACTGCTTTTCACAGACAGACAGACGGACATTCAAAAAATGTCTTTGAATCGATCATAAATCATAAATCAAATATACTTTGTGAAGTCTCCGACTATAAAAATTTATTTTAAAAAGCACTAAAAGCACCAACTGAAAATATATAAAGCACCAGTTTAGTGCGTTTTTCTAATTTCGCACTAGGCCAAAAATTTTCGCGTTTTGACACATCAAAAAGCACTAGATCTAGCGCGAAAAGCACTAAGTTGGCATCCCTGACTATGTCACATCAGAAGTATTTTTTCACTGTAGCACAGTGTAATTTTTGTAGAGTATTTATTCAATAAATTTTAATTTATTTCCATTTTTCATTCAACAGAATGAAACCTAGAATTAATCTTATATTCAGAAGGAGACAGTGTAAAAAAAAAGTAACAGGAAAACACAAAGCAAAAGGAATATTTTCTTATGGTCATTAAACAGAAACTAAGGAAGCTATCAGTGGCGTATACAGGGGGGGGGGGCCCGGGGGCCCGGGCCCCCCGAAATTATTTCACAAATTTCAGGATTTGGTATCAAATAACAAGTACAATATTAAAAAACTTCTTAAAAAAAATCGAAAACATTAAGAATCTAAAGTTTTTTGAAGAAAAATGTTTTGAAACTGAAAATTTTTCTATTAAAAAAATCCAAAAATCTGAAAATTTTTCCTAGAATTTGAAACTTTTCAACTTAAGATTCTTATGAAAAAATAAACCTGAAGTTTTATGCACACAAAAAATGGACATAATTGTAAGTAAAATGTAGTCAAATCTTAAAACGCGTCTTTGTCTTTTAGAAAAATGTCTCAGAATCTAAAACTTTCTATAAGAAAAATGTCTAGGAATAATGTCTAAAATATTGGCCTTTTTCTCAGAATCTAAGACTGTTTCTATAGGAAAAATGTCTCAGAATCTAAGACTTTTTCTATAAAAAATTCTCAGAATCTGAGGCTTTTTTATATGAAAAATTTTTCAGAATCTGAGAACTTTCAATAGGAATAATGTCTCTGAATCTAAATCATGTCTTAAAATCTGAGATTTATTCTATGAAAAAATTCTTAGAATCTGAGGCTTTTCTATATGAAAAATGTTTTAGAATCTTAAAACTTTCTATAGGAATAATTTCTCTGAATTTTTCATACAACCTAGGAAAATGTCTCAGAATCTTATACTTTTTTTACGAAAAATGTCTCAGAATCAACGAATTTTTCTTAAGGAAAATTATCTCAAAATGTCTCAGAGACACAAGCTAAAACTCTTTGTATAAAAAATGCTCAAAATCTGATACTTTTTCTATTGTAGTATATCTTTTTCTATAAGAATAATGTCACAGAATCTGAGTATTTTTCTATATACAAATATTTCAGAATCTTACAATTTCCTTTAGGCAAAATGTCTCAGAATTCCAGACTTTTTCTATAGGAAAATTGCTTAAGCATCTGAGATAGGAAAAATGTCTCAGAATCTAAGAAATTTTCTGTAGAAAAAATTTCTGAGAATCTGAGACATTTTCTATAGAAAAAATGTCGAAGAATCTGAGACTTTTTCTATAGCAAAAATGTCTCAGAATTAGAAACTTTTTCTATAGGAAATGAAATGTCTAAGAATCTTAGACTTTTCTAAGACAAATTTTCTCAGAATCCGAGAGTTTTTCTTTAGGAAAAATGTTTTAGAATCTAAGACTTTTTTTATACTGTTTAAAAAGGTATAAAAATCTGAATTATTTTTCTTATAGAAAAAGCGAAGATTTTCTCAGAATCTAAAACTCTTTGTGTAGAATGTTTCAGAATCTGAGAAAATGCGCTAGACTAGAAATATTCCAGATTCTGGGAAAATATCTTAAAACCGGAGCATTTTCTTTTAGAAAAATATTTTATGAATATGTTTATACACCCAAAAAATTTTTGTAGTTGATTACAACTTAAATATCAACTATTTTGTAGGTGAATTACCACCAACTACAATTTAGTTGATTTTCTTAAGTTGCTGATAACTACAAATAAACCAAAATAAAAAATCAACTACATTAGTCGTTACTAATACCAATGTTTAGTTGATTTCAACTTATATTTGACATATTTAAAAAAAAATAGCTGAAAACAACTACATAAACAGTTAAAAACAACATAAAATAGCTAAATATAACGACCAAATTAATTTTTTAAATTTTAACTACCTTTTTAGTTAATGATAATTACTAAATTGTTGAATTATAGTTGATTGCTAATTAGAATAAGGTAAATATTTTGATTTTATTAAAAAAAAAATGGCAATTTGGAAGTTTTCGCAGATTTTATTTAAGTTAATCAAAAGTCTTATTACAGTAATTCAGAATTTGAGAGTTTTTCTACTAGAAAAACTTTAAAAAAAATTCTCAAAAAAAATTCTCAGATTCTGAGACACTTTTTCTAAGAATTTTTCTATAGAAAAAATGTCTCAGAATTTGAAAATTTTTCTATAGAAAAAATGTCTCAGAATCTGAGAATGTTTCTATAGAAAAAATGTCTCAGAATCTGAGAATTTTTCTATAGAAAAATGTCTCAGAATCTGAGAATTTTTCTATAGAAAAAATGTCTCAGAATCTAAGAACTTTTCTAACGAAAAAATGTCTCAGAATCTGAGAATTTTTCTAAAGAAAAAAAGTCTCAGAATCTGAGAATTTTTCTTTAGAATTTTTTTTGAAAATTTTTCTATAGAAAAAATGTCTCAGAATCTGAGAATTTTTCTATTGAAAAAATGTCTCAGAAACTGAGAATTTTTCTATAGAAAAAATGTCTCAGAATCTGAGAATTTTCCTATAGAAAAAATGTTTTAGAATCTGAGAATTTTTCTATAGAAAAAATGTCTCAGAATCTGAGAATTTTTCTATAGAAAAAATGTCTCAGAATCTGAGAATTTTTCTATAGAAAAAATGTCTCAGAATCTGAGAATTTTTCTATAGAAAAAATGTCTCAGAATCTGAGAATTTTTCTTTAGAAAAAATGTCTCAGAATCTGAGAATTTTTCTTTGGAAAAAATGTCTCAGAATCTGAGAATTTTTCTATAGAAAAAATGTCTCAGAATCTAAGAATTTTTCTAAAGAAAAAATGTCTCAGAATCTGAGAATTTTTCTATAGAAAAAATGTCTCAGAATCTGAGAATTTTGCTATAGAAAAAATGTCTCAGAATCTGAGAATTTTCCTATAGAAAAAATGTTTTAGAATCTGAGAATTTTTCTATAGAAAAAATGTCTCAGAATCTGAGAATTTTTCTATAGAAAAAATGTCTCAGAATCTGAGAATTTTTCTATAGAAAAAATGTCTCAGAATCTGAGAATTTTTCTATAGAAAAAATGTCTCAGAATCTGAGAATTTTTCTTTAGAAAAAATGTCTCAGAATCTGAGAATTTTTCTATAGAAAAAATGTTTTAGAATCTGAGAATTGTTCTATAGAAAAAATGTCTCAGAATCTGAGAATTTTTCTATACAAAAAAAGTCTCAGAATCTGAGAATTGTTCTATAGAAAAAATGTCTCAGAATCTCAGAATTTTTCTATAAAAAAAATGTCTCAGAATCTGAGAATTTTTCTATAGAAAAATTGTCTCAGAATCTGAGAATTTTTCGATAGACAAAATGTCTTAGAATCTGAATTTTTCTAAAGAAAAAGTGTTTCAAAATCTGAGAATTTTTCTATAGAAAAAATGTCTCAGAATCAGAGTTTTTCCCTAGAAAAATGTATCAGAATCTGAGAATTTTTCTATAGAAAAAAAATATCTGATAATTTTTTTAAAGAAAAAATGTCTCAGAGTCTGAGAATTTTTCTATTGAAAAAATATCACAGAATCAGAGAATTTTTCTATAGAACAAATGTCTCAGAATCTGAGTTTTTCTATAGAAAAAAAATGTTTCAGAATCTGAGAATTTTCTATAGAAATAATGTCCCAGAACCTGAGAATTTTCTATAAGAAAAATGTCCCAGAATCTGAGAATTTTCCCAGAATTCCCAGAATCTGAGAATTTTTCTATAGAAAAAATGTCTCAGAATCTGAGAATTTTTCTATAAAAAAATGTTTCAGAATGCGATAATTTTTTTATAGAAAAAATATATCTCAGAATCTGAGAAAAAAATGTCTTAGATGGAGAACTTTTCTATAGAAAAAAATTTTAGAATCTGTTAACATTCTACATAGAAAAATTATCAGATTTTGACTTATTGTTCATTCGAAATAATTTTACAATCTGTGCTTTTTTTTGTAGACAAATTATTGGATTCTGCGACATTTGATCTATAGAAAGAATTTCTGAAGTTCCAAGATCCCTTCACCATTTTGGTGAGAGCAAAGTGGTTGCTCTAGATATTTCTAAGGCGTTCGACCGTGTGTGGCACGGGGCACTCGTGTCTAAGCTAGTTGCTTTTGGTGTCGGTAATGACTTCTCTCGTTTTATAACGAGTTTTCTCAGAGACCGCACTATACGTGTTGTTTTAGATGGGGTCTCATCAAACGAGTTTCAGCTAAATTCAGGGGTACCGCAAGGTTCTGTTCTTTCTCCTACTCTATTCCTTATTTTTATTAATGACCTTCTTGGTCAGACCTTCAATCCTATCTACTCTTTTGCAGATGACAGCAACATTTGCCATTCATTTTCATTCGGTCACAGGCCAAGCTCTCTGGAGATTGAGGGCATGCGGCAGAACATGAATGACACACTCAACCACGACCTTTCTACAATCTCCGAGTGGGGTCGAGTGAATAAGGTCGATTTTAATGCGCGCAAGACCCAATGTTGTATGTTAACCCACAGACGCGCTGTGGAATTAACACTGTCATCTGTAGCTATGGATGGTATAGGTATTGAGGAATCGGATACTCTTGATGTTCTGGGCATGAGAATACAGTGTGATGTCCGTTGGAATAAACACGTGTTTCAAGTGTCGAAAGAGGCATTCAAGTGTCTTGGTTTTCTGAAACGGTGCAAGACTTACTTCACTCCATCCGATCTCCTTACTATTTATACCAGCTATATCCGGCCGAAAATGGAATACAACTCTCATATATGGGCAGGGGCTTCAGTGTCTATTCTGAAGCTTCTGGACCGTGTTCAGGGGAGGGCGGTGAAGCTTATCAACGACAGTAGTGTATCCAACTCTATTGATTCGTTGGAGCATCGTCGGAATGTGGGTTGTGTGGCACTTTTCTATCGATATTACCATGGGAGATGCTCATCTGAGATAAGTGAACTTATTCCTCGGGACCGAGTATTTATTCGTAATACTCGCTTATCTAGTAGAGCACATCCGTTTGTAGTTGATTGTCCTGTGTTTCGCACAACGCATTACAGAGAAAATTCGTTTTTTAGTCGAACAATTCGTATGTGGAATAAACTTCCCGCAGAAGTCTTCCCTGTTACTTATAATTTAGAAAAGTTTAAATCAAATATCCATAAACACTACTCCCTCTTTCCTCCTTCCCATACCCTATTTTCCTGATCAGTACAATGCATAGCATGAGTAGGGGGCATCCCCTGAGTATTGGTTAAAATTAAAAAAAAAAAAAAAAAAAAAAGTCCACTGAATTTTTCTCTGCCCCCGATCTACAGAATTTTTCGCTTCCAATTTTTAATTTTCTTTGTTGCTGCTTTGAGTTTTCCGAGATTCATCTGCATTCGCCATATTTCTGTAAGCAAACACCTTCAATAATTTATTTAACATATTACGCATTTAGAACTTACCAGTTATATCGTGAAACATCTAGATTGTTTGACTATTGCAAATTTGTTTAATAATACAAAAATTACATACATAAAATTTAAAAGGAATTAATTTTCGTTTGGCAGTTTTTTTTTTAATTTCTGATTGTCAATATCAAATGAAAAGAAATTAAAAAACAGGGTAACTAAAAATAATTATTTTTAACGAAGTTAATAGTTGGTAGCGATTACAATAGTTATTTGAAATTATTTTTATTTCAACTATAGAAATCCTTAACTACACAACTACAAAATTTTTTGGGTGTAGAATCATTTTCTAAAGTGACTTTTTCCCGAGAAACGTTTTCCATTAGAAATATGATTTAGAGTCTTTGACTTTTTCTATAACAAAAACTGGCTTAACTGAAAATTGCCATAGAATCTTAGACTTTTCTTTAAAAAAAAAAAGTCAGATTCTAATAATCTTCTTTGTTAAAATGTATCAGCATCTGATACAATTCACAATTTAAAAAAAGGATTAAGTCTCTCAAAATTTTAAACTTACACAAAAATGAAGAATCTGATTGTTCAAGGAAAGATGGAGAAAAATTCTTAAACATGTATAACAGCACATGTTTAAATTTTTTGTAAAAAAAAAATTAAAAAAAAATGTTGGGCCCCCACCGAAATAAAATCCTGGATACGCCCCTGGAAGCTATTAATGGTGTATTTGTGCTTGAAGTTGTTTTCTCCGTCATCATATTATTACAGAAACAAACAACATTTACATACCGATGGCAAACAAACAAATGTTAGCTCAAGCTGACACAAAATATTATTTTCAAAAAACAGCGAGACAGTCACATAGACAAAACTGGCTAAAAAAAATAATTCATTAAAATTTAACAAACAAATACTGGTGGGAATATTTGTAAGTATTGTCCTTGTCATTGGTTAGATTCAGAGTTTTAATGTTAGCACTTTTGGTGCTAGATTTAGCACCCACATATCTAGTCCAGAATTTTTTAAGCAGAACAGTTTTCGAGATATTGCCAACATTTAAAATTTTAATTTTTTTTTTAAAAAGTGGTTTACTTAAACTAAAATATCTCCGTAACAAATTCATCAATTTCATTGTTTTTGGTTTTAAATTAAAGGTAATTAAATTATCAACCCAGCATACAAATCGCTATTAATCGATATTTCGACAATTTTACTTCAATTTTACCTAAATTTGGAAAAAAATGCATTTCACAAAGAAAAAAATTTAAAATTCGTTTTTCTATTTGACGTTCAAGCCTGATCTAAAACGAAGAAATCAAGACGTTTTTTAAAAATATCCGTTAAAAATTGTAAAAGTTGTATGCATTTGAGTAAAAAAAGGAAGAAATTCAGTTTTTATACAAATACAGATATATTTGTGTGATTTTTATATTTGGCACACACGAAATAAACAAATACAACAGTTATACAGTTATTGTTTTTGTATAAAACTGAATTTATGCTTTTTTGTTCAACTGCATGTAACTTTTACAATTTTTAAAGGATTTTATTCAAAGACCTCTTATTTTCTTCGCAATAAACCAGTCTTGAAATTTACGTACAAAAATTTAATTAAAAAAAAATTGTAACTAACAAGGGAAGTCTCCCTGGTGTCACCCTCCGATCTTCATGAAATTTTGATATGTTGTTAAGAACGAAAATTAATTCGACACGTATTTTTTTTTAGCGGTCCAAACTCATTTTTAGGGGGGTCGATTTATATGGGGGGAAATTGACCTTTTTCAGTTTTTTACGATTTCCTTTTTAAACAAAATTAATATAGGCATGTATGGTATCAGATTAAAGGTATCAAAAATACCTATCTCGTGGTGCTAACAACGGGCCAAAGAAGTTAATATGTTTCGACTTATTAACAAAAATGTCCTAAAGTTTTGGTATTTTACTCAATATGACGAAAAGTTGTTCATGTTTGGACACATTCTTAGCACACGTAGATAGGTTTTCCAAAGACCTTTCATTTGGTATGTAACATGGCTAGGTTTCTTTGCATAATATAGGAGATAAACAAAAAAAAAACTGAAAAATGACCTTGTCTTCCCCCCTCCTTTTTTCCACCTAAATATGAATTTGGCCGCTAAAAAAAAATACGTGTCCCTTTATTTTTTCTGATCTACAAAATAAAACCAATTCCATAAAGATCCGCGGGTGACACTAGGGAGACTTCCATTGTAAGTTAAATTTGCAATAGAATTATTTATTTTTTTCTTAATTTCATTTAAATTGACGTAAAATTGTCGATATATCGATGAAAAGATTCTTAGGCGATTATTTTATTTATGTAAAACCACTTCTATAAATGTGGAATTTGGCAATATCTTAAAAACTTTTCTGATTTTTAACCTTTTGACTTCCTTTTCGGATTCAGCGCGCGATTTTACATGAAAAATAAATGTCAAATATCATGAATCGAACAATATTTCAAAATTTGTAAACTGGTGTTTTTACACTCAATAACTTAAAAATACATAAAAACTGAATTTTGCATTTTTACTCAAATGCATGTAACTTGTACAATTTTAAACGTATTTTCTTAAAAACCACACACAAAAAATTATTGGCTAAAAAATTTCAATTAAATCTATTGATCAACAAAATTTAAATGAGTCAATTATTGTTTTGATCAACATTTTTGTTATTTTCTTTAACTATCAAATTACAAATTTTCAACATACCAGATTTTTTTTCGCTTCAATTTATTTGAATACATTAATTCAAAAATATACTTTTTACTACGGTTTTACTTTTTTTATTGTCGGCAACATATTGGAAAGCAAAAAATATGAATTTCGTCATAATTTTTCCATAAGCGTGAAATTTATTTGTTAAATCAATAATTATTTTAATTGACTTTAAATAAAAAATCAATCAAATTTTTGATCAAAATCGAAAAAAGGATTAATTGAAATAAAAATCAATTAATCACCTACAATTTGATGATTGATATAACAATTTTCTTTATCGGAGGAGTTTCAATTAAAAAATTAATTGAATCCGCGTTTTTGTTGATTGACTTTCGTTTTCAATTCTTTCTGTGTATCTTATTTTCTTCGTAATAGATCAGACTTGAACTGTAAAGAGAGAAATAAATTTTTATTTTTTTATACCCTCCACTCTAGTGATAGAGGGTATATATAAGTTTGTCATTCCGTTTGTAACACATCGAAATATTGGTCTAGGACCCCATAAAGTATATATATTCATGATCCTCGATCGACTTTAAGTCGATCTAGCGATGTCCGTCCATCCGTCTTTTGAAAGAATTTACAGAGGCTACTGAAGTTTGGCGTATATGTTGGCCATTTAAATGGTCAGGTTGGTATTGCAATCCAGCCAAATCGGTCCAGTGGCTCAAAAGTTATAAGCAAAAGAGTAAATTTCGGCAAAGGCTTTTCGCGAATTTACGAGATAAAAAACACGATAACTTTCGAAAGACAATAATGAGACTACTGAAACCTGTCATGTTCTTTGCCGTTCCCCAGGTCTATTTGGTATTGAATTTCAGCTCAATGGGTCTAGTGGTTCAAAAGTTATAAGCAAAACCCTGAATTTCATACTGGTTTCATCTTAAATGCCACGTGTTAAACAAGTTTTAAAAGCATTGGTGGTAACTTAACAATGCTTGTTTAGTTTTGAAGCAATGATTTTTAAACTCGTTTAGTTTTAAAAGTATTGGTAATTTAAAAATTACACTCAAAAAAAGTTTACACTCAAAAAAAATTTTAAACTCAAAAAAATGTTTACACTCAAAAAAAAATTATTTTTCTTTAAAAAAAATACAATATTTTGTGTACATACGAACGTGCATTCACTCAGAAATATTTTAACAGTAAAAAAAACATAACACTCGAAAAAATTTGTACACTCACAAAAAAAAAAATTTTTTTTTTTTAAGTAACAAAGAAAGAGTTTTTTACTCAAAATAAAATATTTCTAATCAAAATAGTTAATTTTTTCACGTTAAAAATGTACTAATTTTTAAAAAAGGCATTGTGGAGGGTATTCATAGATTCGACAAAGTCGAATTTAACTTTTCTACTTGTTTATTTCTAAAATTTATATTGGAATTTACTTTTTTCCCCAAATTTCGCTAAAATTGTAAAATTGTCAATATATCGATTAATAGCGTCTAAGCCGATAATCAGATTGAAAAATGTTCTATGAAGGGTTGATAGATAGCTAAACTACCTTTAATTTAACCAAAAACAATGAAATCCATCAATTTGTTCCGGAGATATTTTAGTTTAAGTAAAACCACTTTTTTAAAACGATGAAAATTTGAAAAGTTGGCAATATCTCGAAAACTGTTCCACTTTTGAAACTTTATAGTGGATTTTCAGATTCAGCGTTAGATTTTACATGGAAAATGAATACACCATGTCGTGGATCAAAACCTTTGTAAACCAGTGTAATAGACGTCTGCAGTAAAATTTGATGGCAGTTATTTTCTTAGCACATGTTAACCCTCTATCTCCCATTTCTAGGGGTCATTTTGGATCTTTTTTTAAATATCCTCTCAGAACACGTATAAGGAGTGCGTTTAAAGGGTTAAAATGTTCTACAAACATTTTCTGCATCAAATTTTACTTGGAGTTATCAAGGGTCAAAGTTCGTACGATAGAGAAGACAGAAGCATAAAGGCGCGTTTACACGGGAGAGAAAACTGCTAGACAAAGACCAAAAAACGACTCTCTGTACCTGTGAATTTGACTTTTTCAATAATTGTGTCAAATCTAATTCCTCTAAAACGTATTATTTCTTACCTTTTTTGATAGTGTTACAGATTTTTAGATGATATTGATATTAATTTTGATTTGAATTCTGTATTTTGTTTAATAAAAAAATTATACCGTAAACAAAATTTTTTTTTAGAGATGATATTTAAGAGTGCCAGAGGTGACAAATTTTCGATTTTTTATCGAGATTTCTTTCTCGTGTATACGCACCTTAAGAAAGGTTAATTGTAAAGTATCATTAATTTGTTTTTATACCCTCCACTTAGTGATAGAGGGTATATGAGGCATTCCACACCAAATGTCCAGCGAAAAAAAACATGTGTACCATAAACTTCTGAATAGGTGATATTGATAGCCCTATATAAGACTTAGAAAATTGCGTTTTTGGTTTTTCAATTTTTCAAAAACTGGGCTTAGGAGGCGTGGTCAAATATTGGAAAAATGGTCAAATTTGTGGCGAGTTGCCTTGATTAAATATTTATCACATTAAAACGGAATGCACCACAATGTCAAAAATTTTCGTTCTTATATAGTTTTGTATGGGCTATCGATTAAAATTTTTTTTTTTGGAAAATTTTCAGAACCCGTTCTGAAATATTCCATTTTTTAAAAAAGTATATTTATCAAAAATCCGGCCACTTTTTTTTTTCTTTTTTATTTATTTTTTTAAAAGTTTAGATGTTTGTCCATCCACACAAAAAGAATCAGAAACACGTTCATCTTTTTTTCGAGAAAATCGCATTTGAACTTTAAATTTCATAACAATTTTGTTATTTTCTTGTATTTTCTTGTGTCAACGACGAATATTTATGCAATTAATATTAGTTACATATAGGGCTATCCAAACAACCTATTCAGAAAATTAACGGGACACATGTTTTCTGTAGCGGGACATTTGTCATTCCGTTTGTAACTCATCGAAATATCGATCTGGGACCCCATAAAGTATATATATTTATGATGCACGATCGATTTTAAGACATTCTAGCGATGTCCGTCTGTCCGTCTGTCTGTCTGTGGAAAATGCTGTCGCGGACAAAATATTGCACAGAGATGACTGAAACTTAACATATTTATTGGAAGTTCTCCCGAGAAGTTTGGTATTGCATAAGCACACCTCAAAAATTTCAGTACATTCAACATAACCTAAAAATACAAAATGCTTTAATTCGCCTTCTGTTTGACATATGCGAACATAATTGAACACCAAATGGTATTTAAACAAGAACGAACATGTTTTTTGACAAAAAAAGAAAAAAATCGCGGATTTTTTTTACCAAAATTTTTTTCGCGAAAATTTTTTTTTCAACAATTTTTTTTTTTCAAAAGTAATTTCCTTTTATATAAAGTTTTTTGCAATTATCTTTTTGAAATTGTGGAGGGTAGCACTACATTCGGCAAGGCTGAATTTAACTTTTTTACTTGTTTTATTTGTTATACGGCTTCTGGCATAAAAATTATCAAATAAATGATACTTTACAATTTACGTTTTTCTGAATTTTCCTTGAGCCAGTCGAACTTTTTGCCCTCAGTAACCCCTAGTGAAATTTGATGCAGAACATATTCGTAGAACATTTTAACACTTTAAACGCGTGTTTTAGTAGACTTTTAAGCCAATTCATAAAAAAAAGTAATAAATTTACCAATAAATACGGAATATAGAGGGTTAATATATTCAAGAAAAATAAAATCCCCATAAAATTCTATTAAAGACATCCAAACACTATTTTAAGTTCCAAAGAACATTAACATTATTTTTTTCGACTTTTTCGCCTATAAAAAAAAATTTGAGACCTTACAGAGCAAAACCCATTGGGGGTTTTTCTACTACATACAAGTGCTTTCAAAATCTCTTGGTTTGGTTGAGGCCCCAAGAAATGGCCCTTCAATTGTTTCATCGTGTTAGCAGCCATATATGAGGCATTCCACACCAAATGTTCAGCAAAAAAAAAAGTGATGTCATGTCAATATGAAATCAATTGCAGAGTATTCGCCCTTAGGTCACTATTAAATAACACAAATAAAATTTAAGTTTTTTCAAAAAGTGGGCTTTGTAGGCATGGTCAAAAATTGAAAATTTCAGCATTTTTTGCCTAAGTATCTTTATTTCTATATATATGCCAATAAAATGAAACACAGTGATGTCTTTAAAATAAAAGTTTTTTAATAGATTTTTGTATGGGCTATCGATTAAAAAAATAAAAATTGGAAAATTTTCAGAAGAAGTTCTGAATTTTTTAAATTTAAATTTAAACTTTATTAATCAAAAAACATGCCACAATTTTATTTCTTTTTTAAATGTTTAAAAATTAGTTAAGGTGTATATCTATCTGTTCTGAAATTTTCAGAGATGCTTTTTTCCTTGTTTTCGAGAAAAAAAATGTTGAACATTGCACAATGCTTATAATTTACAATAATGGGGTATATTACGTATAGGGTTGCCAGACGGCCTGGAATGGCCTGGATTTTCCAGTTATTTGGGGTCTGGTCCAGTTTCCAGTTAGTGTATAATTTTTCCAGTTAAAAAATAATTTCTTAAATTTAAAAAATATTTTTTTTCATTAATGCCTTTATGATACCTGTTTTTTTCAAGTTACTTGTTGCTGCATTTATTAGGGTATTTCTATGGGAATTTCGATAAATTCAAAATTTTTGGTTGAAGTTATCGAAATTTTTATAGAAAAACCCTAATAAATGCAGCAACAAGCAACTTGAAAAAAGCAGGTATCATACGCACTTAAGTAAATTTTACAATTTTTTTTATAAAACATAAATCAAAAAGCTGCCTCTTTTGCACTTTTTGCTTCATTTTCACTACACTCAAAAAATACCTTGTCTAATTACTAGAAAAAGTCTCGTAATCCCATTTTGTTGATATTTGACAGTTTTCTTTGTTTTTTAACAAACAATTTTCGATTGAAAGTTACATTTTTTTTGTAATTTTGTAAATTTCTATGGCATTTTTACAAAAATCTGGTAAATTCACGAGAATTCCTTGTTTTATTTTATTTTGCTAAAACAGTTGTAAATTTACAATTTTATTGCCAAAAAGCTCGTAATTTCTAAAATAGAAGGTAGCAAAATAGAATAGAATGTAAAATAGAAGATAGCAAAAAAATCTAGTAAATTCGCGAGAATTCCTTGTAAGTTTTATTGCGTCAAAAAATTTTTAAAATTACAAAATTAATAGTAAAAAGCTCGTTAAATTATAAAATTATTGGTGAAAAGCTTGTAAAATTACTAAGAATAGGAGGTAGCAAAAAATAAGTTTTTTTAGTGTACTTTTGTTCATTACTTACGAGCATATCGGCAGTCTAGTTCTTGCCGAATGTTTTCCTTCACCTCGTAGATGATCTGAGGGTTGTTGGCGTACATTTTGCTTTTCAAATAACCTCACAAAAATAAGTCAGGAGGTGTCAAATCTGTGGGTGAGGGCCAGTTATTGTCGCTTTTTTGACATCGCACGTCCAGGGAACTTATTTTTGTGGGGTTATTTGAACAGAAAAATATACGCCAGTAATCCTCAAACTATTGACGAGGTCAACATCAACATTCCGAGATTTGCCATGGCCAATAGAGGCGACCATTTCATTTATGTTATATTCGAAAAGTAGTCCAAAATAAAGATATCTCACATTTGAAAAATTTGTTAGTTATTAAAAAAAATATGTATGTGTCCAGTTACTTTCTTAAAATCCAGCTGAATTTTTTCCATTTTCCAGTTATTGGACTTCTAGTATCTGGCAACCCTAATTACGTATGCGAATGAGTAATATTAACTCTTAAAAAACATTTAAAATAGAGATGTTTTCGTGGGTGAGTTTTTTTTGACGATCACGCACGCTCACGAAGGAAAAGTTTTAATCACGCACGATTTTTAATTTTGCTCACGTTCACGCACGCTCACGTGAGTAGAAAAAATGTTGTCACGGGCACGATACTCACGTGAGCGTGACTAACCGTGAGCGCAATAAATTATCATGCGTGATTAAAATAATTTCCTTGGTGAGAGTGCGTGATGGTAAAAAAAAACTTTCCCACGATCACATCTCTATTTTAAATGTTTTTTAAGAGTTAATATTACTCATTCGCATATGTTAGGTTAGGTTAGGTTAGGTTAGGTTAGGGTGGCGGTGTCCGATTGACACCTCGCATAGACCTCTTGGTCCATAGCGGTACCACAAAACTTTTTTCCGCTAGCGGTGCAAATTAAACACGTTCAAAGTCATTGCGAATCTTTTCAATATCCTAAGATCCATTTGCGTTATATCCTCCAAAGTACCGAAACTTATCTGACCGGTAATGGATCGGCGACTCCTTGCCACAGCTGGGCAGTGACAAAGTATGTGTTCCATCGTTTCATCTACTCCTGGTGAAGCGCATCTTTTACAACTAGCGTCTGAAGTAAGTCCAATATTCTTGGCATGGATGCCGATAAGACAATGACCAGTTATTATCCCAGTCAGAGCTCGGCATTCCCTTCTCGTAAGTGATAGTAGATATTGAGTTTTCCCTTGATCATAAGTTGGCCACAAAGTTCTGCTGATTTTGCATGTTGTCAGTTCTCTCCACCTCCTGTTTGCCTTTGCAACATTGATGGAATTCCGTTTAAGTTTATAGTGTTGAAGTGGTGGTAAAACTGGCACCATGGTACCTAAACCATCAGCTCCAAGTTTTGCGAGTTCGTCTGCCTTTTCATTTCCCTGTATTCCGTTGTGTCCTGGTACCCATAATAAATTAACCTGGTTGTGTAGACACAGCATCTGCAAGTTCTCGTAACATTGTAAAACTATTTTAGATTTAATATAATATCCTTGGAGAGCCTTCAAGGCGGCCTGACTATCTACGTAAAAATTTATGGTTGTTCCCTTGGTTTCCCTGATATGTTCCACAGCTTTAGTTATGGCAACTATTTCAGCCTGAAATATGCTCGAGTCCAAAGGTAGGTTAAAAGAAAAGTTCTGGTTTTGTTCCACGTTCGTAAAACCCGCGCCTACTCCATGTGTTTGTTTGGATCCGTCGGTAAAGATATTTACGGTGTCTGCAGGGGTGTCCTGCCAGTTAGACCAATATTCTCGAGTTGGAAATCTTATTTCATATTTCCGGTCGAAAAATAGTTTGGGCACTAAGTAATCCGAATCAATATTATTTATATTGTCCATGTTACTGTGTCCAAAATTGCGAAACTTAAACCAATTTGACTCTTTAAGTCTAAGGCAAGCCTTGTAAGCTTCACCTTTCGCAAAAACGTCAATTGGTATAAGGTGCAATAAGGCGTCAATAGAGTTGGCCGATGTTGTTCTCAAAGCTCCTGTAATACTACATCCCATAAGCCGTTGAAGTCTTTGAAACTGCTTTAGTATCACATCCCTTTCAAGTGCCTTATACCAGACTAACACTCCGTATAGTAAGATCGGTCTTACTACTGAAGTATAAATCCAGTACGTAACTCTAGGCTCTAAACCCCAGGTACTACCGAACATTTTCTTACACGCGTAGTAAGCATTGTTAGCCTTTTTTATTCTCTCAACTGTGTTCATTTTCCAAGAGAGCTTACTGTCCAAAATCACTCCTAAAAATTTCGCATGAGGGGATTGTGGAATCTCAACTCCACCGACACGAATCTTCCTAAAATTTGGGATCTTATACTTTCTCGTAAAATTCGCATATGTAATATACCCCATTATTGTAAATTATTAGCATAGTGCAATGTTCAACATTTTTTTTCTCGAAAACAAGGAAAAAAGCATCTCTGAAAATTTCAGAACAGATAGATAAACACCTTAACTGTTTTTTAAACATGTAAAAAAAAAATAAAATTGTGGCATGTTTTTTGATATAAAAAGTTTTAATTTAAATTTAAAATATTCAGAACTTCTTCTGAAAATTTTCCAATTTTTATTTTTTTAATCGATAGCCCATACAAAAATCTTTAAAAAACATTTATTTTAGAGACATCACTGTGTTTCATTTTATTGGCATAAATATTGAAAAAAAGATACTTAGGCAAAAAATTCTGAAATTTTCAATTTTTGACCATGCCTCCAAGGCCCACTTTTTGAAAAATCTTAAATTTTATTTTTGTTATTTAATAGTGCCCTAAGGGCGAATACTTTGCAAATGATATCCTATTGAAACCACCATGGTTTTTCTGTAGTGGAACAGTTGGTGTGGAATGACTCATATACTAATTGTAAATCTAGCACCTTTTCAATTTATGGCAACACTGGTTGAATTGTGTATATTTGCAAACATTTTCCTATTACATTTAGTAAATTTAAAGTTTGTGTGTGTGTTTGATAAAGGATGATGTTGACGGAGAAGTGATATATTGGTCAAAAGTTATACAGTCAACGACCGCTGCCAACATGCAGAGTTTGGATGTGTGTGTGTTTTGTTAAAGACAATCAGTATAACACTCTCTCACACACACAAATATTCACTTGTTTTTGAATAAACGGAATAAAAATCTAACAACGACATAAATAAGAACAACAACAAACATAACGAACTGTCATGTTCATTTAAAAAAATAAAATAACGGCGTGTAAAACAAAAAAACAAACAACAACGTAACGAAAAACATTAATAACAAAACTAAAAGACCCCGGGTGTATGAGTATCATGTACTCTCTCCATGGCTCTCAAAAACAGTGACTTATAAAAAACACAAAAAACGTCACAAATTCACACACACATACTATCATCATAAAAAGGATGGAAAATTTTACATACACTCACTCACCAAAACACACACAAACATAGACAAACAAACATATGGATGGAAATTTAAACCTTCATAAATCATTTTTCTTAGTTATTGTTGTAGTTGTTGTTGTTTTATGTTTGAATGATCTTTATTTATTTTAGTGGTATACACTTTTATAACTGTGTGTGTGCGCGTTTATTTCAAATGTCTGTTTCTCTATAAAAAAAACGAACAAAAAAAAATAGCAAAATTAATTTTAGACAACAATAGATGTAGATGAATATGCCAGTGACAACGACTACCAGTGTTTATGTTTGTATTTGTATACATATTTAAATTAAAGTTATGCCAGTCAGTCTAAAATGTAAAATTTTCCATATCATTGATGTTTTTCTTTCATTTTTGTTTAGTTCATGTTGACGTTTTATGTCTGTTTTTCTTTCTATGATATGTTGTTGTTTTACAGAATTGCTAATCATGTGTGATGATGGCGATGGATATAAATTAAATTGTTACATCATGATATTTAAAATATTTTAAATGAAATTGAATTGACATGCTCTTGCTTGTATTAATTTATTTATTGAAAATCTTAATTTATAGTATGTTAAGAAAGGGCTGATTTAACAGGCGTACGATTATAGTGCCCGGGATCTTATCGCCGAAAACTGTAATAGTCACACAGAAAATAATATCGTAAATTTTATTTTAAAAAAATTTTCATTGTTTTATTATATGTTTATTCTGGCTCGAGGTCATTATTTTCTTTACTAATTAAAACAATGATATTCTCATAGCATAATTTTCAAGAAAATTATTTTTTTGTTTTAAATTTATTTATGTTGGTCATTTTTTCAAGACTTAATCGACACGTGTTTCGGAATTTGTCAAATTCCATTGTCAAGATTATTTAGCAAAAAATAGAAACGATTTGCTACAAAGTAGCAAACGAGTCTAATGACAAATCGTTTGTGACCCAAACAAAATTAAAAATTTTTAAAATGCAGTCAAAGAAATCCGAATTTTTTGACCTCCAATTTTTTTGACCACCAATTTTTTGTAAACAAAGGAAATGTTCAATTATTTTTATATATCATTACTATACACTTAGGTGTGCTAAAATTATCCTTACTATACACTTAGGTGTGCTAAAATTATTAAACAATTAAATCGTTTCTTTGTTTACAAAAAATTAGTGGTCAAAAGAATTGGAGGTCAAAAAATTCAGATTTCTTCGACTGTATTTTAAAAATTTTGAATTTTCTTTGGGTCATTGGAAAAAATATTTAATAAATGAATACTAACTATTGGCTTGGATAAAATCGACCTTAAAATATTTTTAAGAAATTTTCTAAATAGGACTTTAAATAATTTCAATTTCCATTTCGACCCTCGTAGCACATTTAATATTTAGACAATCTGAACGCCATTAAGCTTTAATTAAAGCTTGATTAATTATATGCACAGGACTATTTACAAAAATACTTATTTGATAATAATTAGATCTATTTTGGTTAACTTTGTCTTGAATGGATTGCTAACTACTATCTTTCACACGAAATAAGCTGCGAGACACCGTATATAAAAGGATTATAATCAATTTTATAAAGTGGTCTTATTGTTAGTGACTTTGTCTTTACGGCATAAATATATTTGGTAAAGTTTGAAGAAACATTTTTTTATAATATTTTATTTAAAAAAAAGTTTTTTTTTTTAATTATTTATTTTTAAAAAAATTTATTGTTTTTATTTTTTTTATAGAATTAAAAATTTTTATTGTTATTAAAAATTTTTTTAATTAAATTTTTAATTTATATAATTAAAATTAAAAAAAAATTAAATAAAAGTTTTTTTATTTTATAGCATTAAGTTTTTAATTAAATAAATATTCACTTACTTTTATTTAGCGATTGATCCGGATTTAAATAATTTTTTAAATAAATCTACGAATTTTTTTATTAATTTTGTTTTAATTTTTTTCTGTGCATATTGCCCAAATGCGACATACATATTGCACAGAAAAATTAAATTCTTCTACATTCTGTAAACATAATGAATATGGTTGGAGTTAAAGCGAAACAGCATCGCAAAGCAATGATTTTATCCCGATGGCTATAAAAAATTCTCACTTCCGAAGGATATCATCTAATTAGTCCTTCTTCATATTTGTTAAAGACAATAAAATGAATGAAAGACTCATATTTGCATGGAATAATTGACCCTACACTCAAAAAAAAAAGTTTGTAAAATTACAAGTAAAAGGTCTTGTAATTCTATTTTACTAATATTATTGTCTTTTTACAATAAATTGTTGTATATTTAATAAAACGAAAACTACAGTTTGCTTTGTAATTTTACTATTATATGTTGGTAAATTTATTTTACAAATTTGTTTGGTAAATTTACAAAAAAGTGAATTATTTTACAAATTAAAAAAATATTACAAGGTGTTTAGTTTTTTTACACAAGAAAACTGTAATTGTACAACATAATTTTACTTGATGTTATTTAGTCTTTTTACCAAAAAAATGTTTTATTACAAAAATTTTTTTTTAAGATCGTTTACAAGGTTTTCAGTTTGAAATGTATGTATTGAAAAGTACAAAATTCCAATATAATTTTACAAAACTTATTTTATTACTAGAATTAATGTTGTTTTACAAAAAAAAAAATAATTATTCAACAATAGGACACGCAAAAATTTTCTAAGTTCAGATTTTTTTTTTTTTTGGAGTAAACAATTTAGTTAAAAATAATTTTTTATAAATAATTTTTACACCGTTTTTTTGTAATTTGCGTTAAGTAAAATACCACAATTTTTATGTGTTTCTACTATATAATTGTTCTAGTTTTTTTTGTATTTTTACCATTTTTTTTTGGTGATTTTACCATATTTTTTTGGTAATTTTTTTTTAAATTTGGTACCTAAAATGACAATAAAAAGCTGCCAATTATGAAAAATCAAATTTTTCTTATTTTAACTGGTACTTAAACATCCAATCTACAATATCCAATTTTTTTTTTCCGATTTTTTAAAAATACTTGGGAAAATAATTAAAAATTAAAAAAAAAAAAATCTTGTTTTTTGACTAATTTTTCCTGAAAATATAAGAAATTTCTTGTGTAGCCTCCTTCGCAATTCTCATATGTTCTACTTAAGAAAAACGAAATGTCGAAAAAAAATAAAAAAGTGCAGTGTTATACATTAAAAAGTTTGTTAAAAGTGCTCAAGTGAAAAAAATCTTTTCAGGAAAAATGGTACATATACAATAAAAATTGTAAATTTACAACTTTTTATTGTAAATATACAAGTTTTTTGCATAAAAAACAGTAGTTTAACCAAATAATTTGTTAATCTACAATTTATTTTTTTCATTTTCTATTTTTCCTTGTAAAATAACAACCTTTTTCTGTAAGTTTACAATTTTGTTTTGTAAATTTACCAAATTTTTTGCAAATTTACAAAAAAAAAATGTTCACCTCGAAGATGATATTTTACAAAAAAAATTGTAAATTTACATTTTTATTTATAGAAGTGGAATGCAGCAACACTTGACATACACTCCATACAAGTTTTTGTAAATAAATGCTTAAGAACGTCGAACTATATTCAATAAATGCCAACTCTAAAAAGCTTACTTTTCGAAGAGCTAAAAACTAATTATTTCGCATATTATTGTAAAAATAAACAATGTACCTTCCATAAGATGGTTTAAATATTCTAAATAATTTTTAACCTATGCCAAAAATTTCATATTTTGCACTTGTTTGCGTATTTTTCAGAGATGGCATTTATTACTATATCAAAAAACAAATATTTTTTAGAGTTGGCATATTTTGTCGGAAAATAAAAATATTTTTTTTTTTTTTAAATTTTTATTATTTTTTTTGGATTTTGTTATCCTTAGTACGGTAATTGCAAAAACTAAAAAAAAAATTAAAAATCTTTGCATGTTTTTAAAAGTTACTAGCTTGGAAAGCCTTTTAATCTCAGGGTGGTCAACTTTGGCACTCTCTATCTCACGCAGTATTGCATAAGGGTCACTCCAAACTAGCTATTTTGAAAGCTTATATCATTGACTTTATTTGCCCCACTCATAATATTTCAATCTGATAAATAGTTCAAAAGTTACATATATAAAAGCAATTTTTTTGCAAACACTATTTACCGATGTTTTCAAAATGGCAATATCTCGAAAACTAACCATTAGATATCAAAATCTTTACCAGATTCGTGTTCAGCATGGCAAATGCAATAAGATATGTGGTCTAATTTTTTTTTTTTTTAATTTTGAAAAATTTTTGGAAATTTACAATGGGAGTGGGCATTTATTTTCACCAAAAAAATATGTACTTTGAGTTAGCAAATTATTTTTTTGTTCTGAAATTTTTACCACAGATGGGTATTGCATAGGGAAGCTATTTGCCATCGAACATTCATTTCGGTCAAATTTGAGTTGGCATATTTTGAATATAGGTTCACGATATATTCTGGCCTACAACAATCCCAAACAACGGTCTCTGGTTAGAAACTGGGCAACAACCAAGCCAAATTGAAATCCGCAAACGTAAATGGAATTGGGTTGAACACACACAGGTTAAACACCCAACGGTATTACTTAACAAGTCATAGAGTGGAACCCGAAAGGCAGTAGATTTACTAATTTTTTTGGCTAATGCTAGTTAGCTAACTTTTAGCAAATTTTTAGTTGAGATTAGCATGTTAGCAAAAAATTCTTGTAAACTTCATTTAGGACATTAGCAATTTTAAACAAACTTTGAACTAATTTCTTTTGCTAAGATTTGAAATTGAGTTGACAACATTTTTACAAGATTTTTTGCCAATATTAGCAAAAATAAATGGTAAATTTTTTTTTTTTAATTTTCAAAAATCTTAAAATGGCGCTATCTCGGAAACTAAGCCAGATAGAGCAAAATGGAGGCCATTTTTGATTCTCGGGCTCTCCATAATGTCGCCGGTCCTCTTTACATGTGTGGACCCTAATGGGTCCGAACTTTGGATCCAAAAAAGTTAGCATTCCCGAAAATTTTAAAATGCTCATATCTCGGTAAATATTGCCGACACAACAAAAAGTCCAAAAGCATTTTTGTAGCTCTCGGCACGTAGAACAAGACCTAAAAGCTCTCCGAGTAATATTTTTGAAGTTATCGAGTTTTGTAATTCTCAAAACCCCAGTGGTCCCCTAAAATCACGTATCTCAAAAACTAAGCAAGGTAGGGCGAAACGGACACAAATTTTGGCTCAAAAACTATGACGATTTTTCAGGAACCTAACTAGGTCTAGGCCCATCGGGGTCTGGACCTATCGGGTCCGAACCCAATGGGGTCTTCAAATGTGTCTGAACTAAGTTGAAAAAAAAAATTTCAGTTAACTAATTTTTGGCAAAACATTTTTGCTAACTTTACCAAAAAAATTGTGGGTTCAAAATCAGCAAATTTTCTTGTAGGTTTACAAGCTTTTTTTGCTAACATTACAGTTTTATTTTTTGAGTGTATAGGTGGTGCCTCCAAGAGGGGTTATTAGCATTATTTTTATTTTTTAGTCCCCAACGTTTTATATAAATATACCCTATCTTCAATTCTAAAAGGGTCTCCCATACAAAATGACATTTTTGAAAAAATTTGCTGACACCGCTATAACTTTCGCAAGGGTGACACGAGAAGTCAAATGTGTGACTGACCGCCAATTATTTTTTAACTCCAACATTTTTTAAACAAACCTACTCTCTATTTTTAACCCTTAAAAAGGGAACTACACATTAAAAAATGAATAAAGAATTTTTCTAGCAAATATCAAACAATCAATTTAATGTAATGTCCTACTGATGAAGTAGAAGTGGCTACAGAAACCATGGTCTAGGGTAAATCCACATTTAATTTAATTTTTAGCAGACACAATTTTCTTCTTCAATCAAAAACACAAAAAAGGGAACCACACATTGTTTTTCGTTTTCTATAATATTTTTTATGAAATCAGCTCTTTCCGCTCCCATAGTGCCTCTTGGAGCACTATTACAATTAAATAATTTAATAAAACATTTAAAGAGAAAATTAAAAATATGAAATGTTCGGGGACCACCCTTAGGGTTGAAGGTAGAGAGTAGGTATGCTTTAAGAAAATGTCGGAGTTGACATACATTTGACTCTTCAAGGGTCACTTCTAGGACAGCTAGAGCAATAGGAGCAAATATTTTTAAAAATTGAACCTTTGTATGGGAGCCTCAGGGAGTGGTGATAGAGCTAAGGTATATTTGGCAAAAGTGTTCGGGAGGAAATATTAATGGGTCTCATATTTCGATCTGACATTTGACCCCTCCAGGGGCACGTCCAGGGGAGTTGTGGATTTTTTATGGATTTTTTTCCCTTCACGTTCTACTGTGACTCAGATGAGCGACCCCTAGATCCTATCCGACCTGCCCCATAAAAACCTGACAACACTGGCCACCAATATCATTTATTTTTATTAGGGATGTCGCGAATAGTGTATTCGGCATTTTACCGAATATTTACTATTCGGCATTCGGCTTGAATCGAATACGAATATTGCCGAATAGTTTGATTATTCATACGCCTGTATTTTATCTATGTAAAAAATTTAAAAAAAAGTACCAGACTAAAAAAACAACAACGCTTTTGTTGACACTATTTTTTCTGTTACCTTAACAATTTGAGTTCGAATCAAGTGCTTACTTTTTTTTTTGTACAAAAAACAAACTAATATAACTACAAAAAAGAGTAAAACGTAAATAAAGTGTTTTTTAACAAATTAAAATTTTGCTGAATATTCGGCAAACTGTTACCGAATATTTATTTAACCGAATTTTCAAAAAACATGCCGAATAGTGACGAATATTCGCGACATCCCTAATTTTTATACAATTTGCTTTTGAATCTGATTTTTGTCCACCAGTGCGTATGAATAATATTATACTGCTATGTATTTGCCTTTGAATTTGATTTTTGTACAGCAGTGCGTATGAGTAATTTTAACTTTGCTCTTTGAATATAATATATATCATACGCCAACGCTGTATTTATTTAAACCAGTGCACTTTGGCTGAATTTTCAATTTTGGCGGCAAAAAGTCAATTTTTCTAGTATAGATTTTTAAAAATTTTTTTGATTGTGTTCAATTCCCAATATATTGGTAAGAAAAAATTTAAAAAAGTTATGATAGTTGGCAACACTGTCGATGTGTAAACAGCTGCTAATGTATACAGTTTTTATAACACGTGTTGCAAGTTGTAAAGCAACCAAATTTTTATAAATCTATATATTTTTTTTTTTTCAAATATATTTTGGTTAAAAAAAATGTTGTGAATATAAATTTTAATACTCGAGGTGAGTATTTTTACGAATTCTTAACATACACCGCTCTACAAATCTGAGGTTTGTCGCTGCGTTTTGGATGAAACCAAAAAAAGTTGATAGGGTTTGGTGCTCCGATTCCAAAACATTCACTTAAATTTTTCTATCACGTCACAATTTTGAGAAAATCGCGGTTAAAGTGTCAAAAAAGACCCATATTGACCATTTTTGAACGCCTATAAAATAAGATCCTGACATGCAAATGGCTTGGTATCTAGCTTATTCGAAAGTGTGTAATTTTCTCTTTCAGACAAGATCAAATCTTCTTAGAATTTAAGTTTCTAAAATGGTAAAAAAATCATTAGCCACAAGTGCTTTAAATCTAAAATTTACGTATGAATTTGTATGGAAATTTTGTTAAAAAACACTGTGTAAATAAACTAAATATTGAAAAAATGGAAGGTTTTTGCTAATGATTTTTTACCATTTTAGAAAATTAAATTTTTAGAACATTTGATCTCATCTTTAAGAGAAAATTACAGGCTTTCGAATGAGCTTGATACCAAGTCATTTTCATGTCAGGATCTTATTTTATAATCTTTTTAAAAGGGTCAAAAATGTCCTTTTTCGGCTCGTTAACCGCGAATTACTCAAAATCCTGACGTGATAGACAAATATGGGCTCCGGATTTGGAATCAGCGCAACAGACACTATCTAAATCACTAACCAGAATCCAATACGCATTTTCTTGTTGAGCTGTGATATTTGGAAAAAAAAAATTATTTCGTAGTTATTTTGGAGTTTTTTTAGGGGTAATTTTTTGTGAAATTGTAAATAGTTTTATCGTATTTTGTGGAGTATAACTTAAAATGTTAACAATTGTTAAAACATTTTTATACATGTAAATCTTCGTAGAAAGCTCAGGTTTTATTGTATATTAATATGGTATGCGAACGAGTGCGAACGAATGAGTTATTAGTAGGGTTCGGATTTTTATGCAAATGCATATTTGTTGTCGTCAGTCTGACATCAACAAAAAGTAAATATCTTTGCGAATTAAGGAATTTGCAGTAAAATGGCATCGATTTGTTAGTGCATATTTTGCATATTTTGATGTTAATGCATATTTTTGCATATATTGCTGATATTACATATTTTTGTCGCATATTTTGAAAAAAATGTGTTTTTTTTTTTTTGATTTTATGATATTTTTACATTTCTGTATATATTTTTTATTTTATGATGTTGTGTATAATCAATTGTGTAAATTAAAAACAAGTGAGTGTGTTAAATTCGGCTGTGCCGAATCTTTTATACCCTTCAAAATGTAAAAAAACATAAACAAAAATTTTCCGGGTCGTCTTTTTTTGGTGGGGGGGGGGGGGGTGGGGGGTGTTGGTTTTGGGGTTTGGTGGAAGACATTGGAGGACACCTGCTGTGTTTTTCAATAAGTGAATTTTTTTCTGATTAATCATATTTTGTTTAAAAAAAATATTTTACCATACTAAAACAAATTTGGAATATTTTTTTTCGTAATCTACGATAAATTTGCAATTTTAATTCGATAAAATAATAAAAATATTTGGAAAATGAAAAAAGTTATAAATAAATCAAAATAAATCCAAAATGGCTTATTAAATCCTAAAAAATAGTTGGATTTATTTTGATTTATTTATAACTTTTTTCATTTTCCAGATTTTTTTATTATTTTTTCGGATTATAAAAAAAAATATTCCAAATTTGTTTTGGCATGCTAAAATATTTATTTTGATCTAAATAAGATTAATCCGAAAATAAATCCACTTATTGAAAAACACAGCAACCTTCTCCTTGCGATAGATGTTATCAAATGGATTTATTATGATTCTTCCAATTAATCATTATTAAAATATATTTTTTATATCCACGCCCACAAAAAAGGCGGGCAAAATTATATTTTTATTTTTTTTATCCGCTGGGTCCAAATGCAGGGTTTTCAGCTTCGTCTGACATAAAAATGTTGCATTTCCTTAAAAAAGTACAAAAAGCCCTGCAAAAAAATACCGTTTTTCAGTTGGTTTAGTTCTCCAAGGGCGAACTTTTCTCCCCTTGGTCCGATATTGCCCATTTCCGAACTCAACCTGTCTAGGAATATAAGACATATTCGTGCCAAACTTCGAAAGTCTAGCTCTTTTATTTTGAACTGTATCGTGTCTTCTACAGACGGACAGACGGACAGAAGGACGGACGGACGGTCGGACGGACATCTCTAGAATGTCTTAGAATCGATCACTGATCAATAATATATATACTTTATGGGGTCCTAGACCGATATTTCGATGCGTTACACACGGAATGACAAAGTGAGTATACCCCCTTACTGTGGTTGGAGGGTATAAAAATAAATTGCTGGTGCATTTTTTTTGGGGGGGGGGGGCTTGTTGGGGGTCCTTGGTACAAAAGATATACAATTTCATCATTATATAAATTATTTGCTAAAATCCACGCCCACAAAAGGGGGCGGACCAAAAAAAGTCATTTTCAAATCCCCTGGGTTCAAGTCCAAGACTTTGAACTTTTTCAAGCATAAAAATGTTTTATTTGTTTAACAAAAATACAGAAAAAACATATAAAAAGTTACCTTTTTCATGGGTTGGTTTACTTCACCAAGGGGGAACTTTTCCCCCCTGGTAGGATTTTGCTCATCTCCGAACTTAGCCAGCCTACGAACATAAGGCATATATGTACCAAATTTCAGGAGTCTAGCACTTTTATTTTGGATTGTATCGTGTCTTCCACAGACGGACGGACAGACGGACATCGCTAGAATGTCTTAGAATCGATCACTGATCAATAATATATATACTTTATGGGGTCCTAGACCGATATTTCGATGCGTTACATACGGAATGACAAAGTGAGTATACCCCCATACTGTAGTTGGAGGGTATAAAAATGGGTAATTTCTTAATATTAAAAATGTATTAAAAAGTTTTTAAAAAATTTAAGTAAATAATTTAATATTTTTATTTTATTTTTTTTCTTAGTTTTTTTGAATTCTAATTAGTTAATAGGTTTTTGTATAAAGTTTGAAAGTTTGAAATCATCTTTATGATTGTTTTGTCTTTAAGACATAAATATTTTTGGTAAAAAATAAAAAAAAATATTGTTTTGTTAAAAAAAATATAAAACTTTTTTAAACCTTTTAAAAAAATAAATTTATAAATTTTAAGTAAATTTTTACTTGACACAATTAAAAACTTAATTAAAAAAACAAGTAGAAAAGTTAAATTCGACTTTGCCGAATCTATGAATACCCTCCACAATGCATTTCTTTAAAGGGTAGTACATTTTTCAACGTGAAAAAATTAACAATTTTGATTAGAATTATTTTATTTTGAGTAAAAAACTCTTTTTCCTAATTTTTTTTTTTTTAAAAAAGAAAAATTAAAAAAAAATTTTTTTGAGTGTAAAATTTTTTTCGAGTGTAATGTTTTTTTTTACTGTAAAAATATTTCTGAGTGAATGCACGTACGTATGTACACAAAATATTGTCATTTTTGTAAAAAAAAAAAACTAAATTTTTTTTTGTGTAAATTTTTTTTTGAGTGTAAAATTTTTTTTGAGTGTAAAATTTTTTTTGAGTGTAAAAGTTTTTTCGAGTGTAATTTTTAAGTTACCAATGCTTTTAAAACTAAACAAGTTTAAAAAGCATTGCTTTAAAATTAAACAAGTTTGAAAAGCATTGTTTAGTTACCACTAATGCTTTTAAAACTTGCTAAAACACGTGGCATTTTAGATGAAACTAATCTGAAATTCAGGGTTTTGCTTATAACTTTTGAACCACTGGACCGATTGAGCTGAAATTTAATAACAAGCAGACCCGGGGAACGGCAAAGATATATGCCAAGCTTCAGTAGTCTCATTATTGTCGTTCGAAAGTTATCGTGTTTTTTTATCTCGTAAATTCGCGAAACACCCTTGCCGAAATTTACTCTTTTGCTCATAACTTTTGAACTACTGGACCGATTTGGCTGGATTGCAATACCAACCTGACCAGGTAAATGACAAACATATACGCCAAACTTCAGTAGCCTCTGTAAAGTCTTTCAAAAGTTAGCGTGTTTTCTACGGACGGACAGACAGACAGACAGACAGACGGACGGACGGACGGACATCGCTAGATCGACTTAAAATCGATCGAGGATCATAAATAT
The DNA here is from genome assembly GCA_963921195.1 of Pegoplata infirma. Lineage (NCBI taxonomy): Eukaryota > Metazoa > Arthropoda > Insecta > Diptera > Anthomyiidae > Pegoplata > Pegoplata infirma. Next base: position 64,900 of record CAWUER010000383.1, on the reverse strand, counting down.
ATATACTTTATGGGGTCCTAGACCAATATTTCGAGGTGTTACAAACGGAATGACAAACTTATATATCCTCTATCACTAGAGTGGAGGGTATAAAAACGAAAAATTTTGAGTAAAGTTTTAACTGTGTCGATACATATCCTGTGCAAATGAACCGTATTGGCCAGGCATCGCAAACAAATTTTAGGCAGAGCAGAACTCGAGAATCTGGAAGAAATCGCAGTTATGGACCTTATGTCCGCTAAATTGTTTGCAACATGGACTAACGCGTTTCATCCTCGCCGCTGAAGGAACAAGTGGTATTTTGAGCTCCGCAACCCCTAACCTAACCTAACTGTGTCAATTAAAAATTGACTCGAAATTTTTGGTATACATTTAATAAATTTTTATTAAAAGTTTACCCAATACTTTTAAATCGTTTACTGGTCCAAAATTGAGTAATTTTTTTACTCAATAATATTACAAATTTACAATTTTTTTTTTCTTTAGTAATTTTAATTTTATAATTTTGTGTTTTACTATATTTTAACTTGAACTTTTGTGTATATTGTACCTTATTTTCGTTTATTAGACTGAATTTTTACGATTTTTATGTTCTTTTTTTGTTTTTCGTGTTATTTTTATTTTTTTTTTATCATTAATAAATGTTTTAAAAAAATTTTAAGTGCATATTTTTTAATTTTTTACCGCATATTTTTCTATTTTTGGTGCATGTTTTATGCGCATAAAACGTGATTTTAACTGCATAAAAGTCCGAACCCTAGTTATTAGCAAAAACGTGAATTTTTGATGGTTTTTTTTCGCAAATTCACGTGTTGAAAAACACACTAAAAACGCTTTAGAGCTTAGTGAAAAGCTACAAAAATATTTTACAGTGTTTCTTTCATTCAAAAAAAATTACACTCAAAAAAAAATTATACACTCAAAAAATTGTACACTCAAATTTTTTTTTTTTTTATATTATTAAAAAACGTAATTTCCTCAAAATAATAATATTTTTAATAAATTACTATCACTAAAAAAGTGTTTTTCTACTTGTTCTAAAAAAACTCTAAATATCGCAAAATTTGACTATTGACCCGAATAAAAACCGGGTTAATATTATTCCATTTTCCTAAAACGTTTAGGGTTAAAGTCTAACATTGTTTTTAATAATTTATGGCCCTTACTTTGTGAAATTTTTAAATATTTACCAACTTTTTTCCATATTGAGTAAATTGTGGGCAAAAAAGGCATTTTCCTCGTAATCCGCTGTGCTTAAATTGATGCCCCCACCAAACTATCCGAGGTATATACCCCAAAAAAATTTTTTTATATGTTAACATATATTTTATAAGATTCTGTGGCTTTTTTAGAATTTTTCTTAATTTTGTTTAAGAAAATCTTTAAAAAATTAAAATATCAGTTTTGAGACCCACGCCAAATATAATGCATATTTTTGGCCTTACCATGAAACTGGTTAATGACATCCTAGAAAAACAGTATTTCATATCTGAGTATTTATGATAGAATAGCATATAAATATCGTTTTCTATTGGTTTATTTCAATAAAATTAGAAAATTGGGGCTGATTTTCGTGTTTTAGGGGTCATTTTGTAAAAATTGGGTCATTTTGACCCCGAAAGGCTTACAAGGGTTAATTTTTGAAAACCCAAAAATTTTTAATATATCTTCTTATACTAAAAACAACTCGTTTACCACTTTTAAACAATATATTCAAAAAAACAACACCATTTATTCAATGTTTTTCATCAAAATATAGCTATTTTCGTGTGTTTGACCTTTGACCACGATGCGCCTCGTGTTAACGTTGTCCGATTTGGCTGAAATTTTTAGCATAGCATTTTTAGGCCAAATGTAAAACTCTCCTTGAAATTCGAAGTTTTGCAAAATAGCTGCCACCCTAATATACATATTAACAATAAGTCTCTTACGCGAGTAAGACGTTCACTGCTTTGGTTGTATTCCCTATAATTCATAATATACATAAATATATATATAATAACCAAACCAATCAATTTAAAACAACTTTATAAACAGTTTCTTGAAAATTGTTGCTTTGACAATATCGTCGTAATAATTAGTAAAAGAAATATTACATTGAGCTAGAATAATCTTACTAAAAACAAAAAATCTTTAACGGTAAAAATTTAAAAGTGCGTTTCAGAAATTTTAAAACCTTGTGTATGAATTTCCAAATAATTTAAAGAAATTTTCAATTATAATTTCCAAATAAATTAAAGAAATTTCCATAAATTTAGGAAAACATTCGAAGATTTCTAAATAAATATTTAGAATAAAACTTTTTTTAAATACATATTAAAAACAAAAATACAAATTGTAATTTCTTACATTGTAGTAAAAAATACAAGTAATTTTCAGAACACTGCATTTATATTTTCAAAATTTAAATTTTATTTCAAATAATACCTTAATATTTTTTTAAAACTTTTTTATATGTTTCAAAAATTTCAACTTATATACGTATGAGAATTTTCCAAATAAATTTTAGAAATTTTTATTTAAGTTTTAAAATGTTCGATTGCTAATAAGAATTCTAAAACAAAAAATAAATTAAAAAAAACATCCTGAAACATATTTAGACAAACTTTAAAATATAAACCGTTAAATTTTTCTGAAATGCAATAGTGTTTTTGAATACAACTAGAAATTTTTGAAGTAAAAATTATTTTTTTTTACTTTTTATATTGATATTTAATTAAAAAAGTCTAAAAAAAAGCAAAAAAAAAGCTAAAAAAATAAGCCAAAAAATTATCAAAAAATTCTGAAAAGCCCGCTTAAAGCTAAATGCAAAATTTTCCCGCGAAAGATCTAAAAATAACTAAATCCAGCGGATAAAAAGCAAAATTGGTTACGCTGGCCACCAATATCATTTAAATTCAATTTTTGTCCACCTATGAGTATGAACAATTTTACCCGCGTAAAAAAATAATTTTATCAAAACATATCTCCTTTGATAAAAACATATATGGATCATATCTAAATGGATGTAATCAGATCTACTCCATATATGAGGCATCCCACACCAAATGTCCCGCTACAGAAAAACATGTGTCCCGTAAATTTCTGAATAGGTTGTTTGGATAGCCCTATATGGAACTAAGAAAATTGCGTTTTTGGTTTTTCTAATTTTCAAAAACTGGGCTTAGAAGGCGTGGTCAAATATTGGAAAAATGGTCAAATTTGTGGCGAGTTGCCTTGATTAAATATGTATCATATTAAAACGGAATGCACCACAATCTCAAAAATTTACATTCTTATATAGTTTTGTATGGGCTATCGATTAAATTTTTTTTTTTTTGAAAATTTTCAGAACCCGTTCTGAAATTTTCCATTTTTAAAAAAAAGTCAATTTATCAAAAATCCGGCCACTTTTTTTCTTTTTTTTTAATTTTTTTTTTTAAGTTTAGATGTTTGTCCATCCACACAAAAAAATTCAGAAAAACATTTTTCGTTTTTTTTTTCGAGAAAATCGCATTTGAATTTTAAATTTTATAACAATTTTGTAATTTGCTTGTATTTTCTTATATTAACTTTGCGAATGAGTATTATTAATTGCATGAATATTACTCATTCGCTACGTTAATACAAGAAAATACAAGCAAATTACAAAATTGTTATGAAATTTAAAATTCAAATGTGATTTTCTCAAAAAAAACGAAAATGTTTTTTTGAATTTTTTTGTGTGGATGGACAAACATCTAAACTTAAAAAAAAAATTAAAAAAAAAAAGGAAAAAAGTGGCCGGATTTTTGATAAATTGACTTTTTAAAAAATGGAAAATTTCAGAACGGATTCTGAAAATTTTCAAAAAAAATAAATTAATCGATAGCCCATACAAAACTATATAAGAATGTAAATTTTTAAGATTGTGGTGCATTCCATTTTAATGTGATAAATATTTAATCAGTGTGATAAATATTTAATCAAGGCAACTCGCCACAAATTTGACCATTTTTCCAATATTTGACCACGCCTCCTAAGCCCAGTTTTTGAAAAATTGAAAAACCAAAAAAGCATTTTTCTAAGTTCCATATAGGGCTATCCATACAAGCTATTCAGAAGTTTACGATACACGTGTTTTTTTTTCGCTGGACATTTGGTGTGGAATGCCTCATATATGTTTTTTTTTTTTTTTTTTTTGCGGATCTAAAAATATCTGAAGCTGATATGAGTATATACTAGGGTGTTCAATTAATCGGGTTTTTTAATTGTTCGATTAAACGATTAATCGATATTTGCCATTTTTAAATTATTCGATTAAACGAAAAAAATTTTAAAATTGTTCGATTAATCGAATAATTACAAATTCAGAAATTTTCTAAATTACAAGATTTTTTCGACAATTTTAGAAAAAATTGTTACTTGAGTAAATAAACAACATTAATTACAAGTATTTAAACATAGAGAAACATAGAGGCGAAGGTGAAAGAAAAAACAATATTGCTATCTTTTTCTAATATGTCACACGTACGTTGTCGATGTGAATTCACCACACAATACATGTTTACAAGTCGTACTTTGTCAACAAATACATTTAAACAAGTTGTACTTTGACAACTCAATTTTTGACGCCTTCGCCTCTATGTTTCTCTATGTATTTAAACATTTTATTAACAACAAAAAACAAAATTAAGATCATTTCAAAATGTATCAAAATTTAAGTTTCTGCTAATTTGTTTGAGAAAATTAAAAAAAAAAATCATTTTGGTTATTTGTGTAGAATTCAAAAACATTTTTTTGACAAATTTATTGGATTACCGATATCACAAAAAAAATTATATTTATTATCTGACTACATTTGGGAAATCTTAAATTTAAGATTTTATTTTTTTTATAAATTAGTGCGTTTTTGCCGAAAACTCGAAACTTTGACCGATTTTAACTGTATGACCGTTGGCCGCTTTGGCCCAAAATTTTAGCAGGTACTTATTTAATTCGTTTAACAAATCCTTCAGGAGCAGCGAAAATCAGAAAACAAATTTAAAATAACGACCACTCAAGTAAACATGGATGTGTTTGGTTTATTGGGCTTAAAAATTTAAAAAAATTATACATATTTCCAGAAAAAACATATATTATTATTATTCGATTAATCGGCATAAATTCTTCGATTAATCCTTTAATCGAAATTAGCAATTTTAAATTAATCGAACAATTATTCGTCTAAAATTGTTCGATTAATCGAACAAGAATTAATCGACTGAACACCCTAGTATATACGGAGTAGATCTAATTACATCCATCAAGATATGATCCATATATGTTTTTATCAAAGGAGATATGTTTTGATATAATTATTTTTTACACGGGTGCGTATGAGTAATTTTAACTTTGCTTTTGAATATAATATTTATCATACACCTACGTTGTACGTTGCGTATGAGTAATTTTAACTTTGCTTTTTGAATATAATATTTATCATACGCCTACGTTGTATTTATTCAAACAAAAACCAGTATGTACATGATTTTTGCCTTTCGTAATATTTTCGAAATAGAGTTTTTAATAGAAATGTGTTCATTTAGTTGATGATTTTATTGTCATTTATCAAGTTAATTTCATTTTAAACTATAATATTGTTTCAAAAACAATTGTATTAAATGATATTGCAGAAGAAAGATTATTTATAACCAAGGAGAGGACTTTCATGCAAATGCATGTTTTTCCCTTTGGTCATAGAACAGCGTAAACAAAATATCCTTGCGAATCAAAGAATTTGCTTTAAAATGGCATCGATTCGTTAGTGCATATTTTGCTTAAAATGAATATTTTTGCATATTTTGCTATTATTTCGCTATAAATGCATATTTTTAGGTCATATTTTGCATACATTTTAGTTTCTTAGCTGTTTTTTTAGTATTTTTAGCTATTTTTAAGATTTTTTTTCATATTTTTTTTTGCATTAAAGCAATTATTAAATTTTTTTAGATAATTTTTATTTTTATAATAAAATTTTATACCCACTGTATATATGGAGCATTCCAGGCCAAATCACTCACTATTAGACCCGACCCCTTTCGATTTATTTTATTTTATTTTTGCATTAAAGCAATTTTTATTTTTGCATTAAAGCAATTATTAAATTTTTTTAGATAATTTTTATTTTTATAATAAAATTTTATACCCACTGTATATATGGGGCATTCCAGGCCAAATCACTCACTATTAGACCCGACCCCTTTCGATTTATTTTATTTTTGGATATGTTTTAGTACTTATTAAATGCAACTTGGACACCAATTTTCAGCCTTTTACTCCAAGATGGTGTTGAGTAATCAATTTTTCAAAATGGCGATTTTTTTAAAAAAATGGAAAAATTAAAATTTTCAATTAATTTTGACCAGTTAAAAATATAGATATCTTAAAAAAAGTTGGACAACGTTTTGTTGGTATTAAAATTCGAAGTAATTATCACTTATTTTTTGACGTTTAAAAATTATAATCGACTTTTTGAAAAAGTTCGAAACCTTCGATTTTTTTGTAAAATACTGTAAAAATTCTACTCTAAATTACGCAACTTTTAAGCCATAATTCGAGATGTGATCGCAATTTGTTCTATTTTTTTTTTCAAATTTTGAAAATTGCACCTTTTATTTTTTGACTGTGATTTATTTTATTTGGTGCTCCAAAAAAATTAAATTGGTAGATACTGACCCTAACTTACCCTAGATATATTCGCTTCGAGGCAAAAATACGCCTCACAAAAATTAAGAACGATCGGACATTGATAAGGTGTTCCGCATGGGCCTTGAAATTTAGAAAACGGATTACAAGGAAAAATATGAATTTTTTTCTGTTTTCTCAATTTTTTTGGTATTTTTAGTTAAGTTTTAATTCAAATGAATACAGAATTATGATGTGGAGTAAAATGCCTCTCTAATAAGGTACCAAAGACTGAAATTGGTTGAAAATCAGCCAAGTTATTACAACTTCCCCAGGCATCTAACGTATGGCAGAACACTTGATTAAGCAATATAATACGATTTTGGAAATTCATTGAAATTTTCTACTGTAATAACATTTTTTATTCTTCAAGTTCAAATGTAATTAGATGACAAGTATTTTTCATATTGTGTTTTGCTAACATTTTTTAAATTAGTGCTAAAAATGCCTGCATTTTCAACACCATTTTGAAATCTCTATTTAAAAAAAAAAAGTTCTTTTTTTTGTTTTAAAATTTAGAAAAGCCAAAAAAATATTACACTGAAACATGAATAATGAAAAAATGTTATTCTAGTAGAAAATTTCAATAAATTTAAAAAAAGGGACTCGTATTTTTTAATCAAGTTGTATGGCACACGCTAGATGCCTGGGGAAGTTGTAATAACTTGGCTGATTTTCAACCGATTTTAGTTTTTAGTACCTTATTAGAAAGGCATTTTACTCCATATAATAATTCTGTAATCACTTGAATTAAAGCTTAACTTAAAATACCAAAAAAATTGCGAAAACAGAAAAAAATTCATATTTTCTTTGTAATCCGTTTTTCAAACTTCAAGGACCATGCTAAACGCCTTACACAAGTCCGATCGTCCTAAATTTTTGTGAGACGTATATTTACCTCCAAATGAATATATTTAGGGTAAGTTAGGGTCAGTATCTACCATTTTTTTTTTTTTTTTGGAGCTCCATATACAATAAATCAGAGCCAATCAAGACATAAAAGGTGCAATTTTAAAAATTAAAAAAAAATAGAAAGATTTGTGATCACATCTCGAGTTATGGCTTAAAAGTTGCATAATTTAGAGTAGAATTTTTATAGTTTTTTACAAAAAAATCAAAGGTTTTGGACTTTTTCAAAAAGTCGATTTTAATTTTTAAACGTCAAAAAATAAGTGATAATTACTTCAAATAATTTTTTCATATTTTTTTTCTAAAACAACATTTAAATACCAACAAAACGTTGTCCAACTTTTTTTAAAACCCGAGTAAAAATTTTTATATGATGCAATACATAATGATATATAACACAATATATATTTATACGCAATTTAATCCGAATAATGGTGGATGTTTTTGCATTAAAAAAGATCAACTTGTATAAAATATGATTCGATTTCATCCGAGTTTTGACCAGACATTGCCATATTTCATTGGATCCAATTAGATCTAATTGCATAAAAACATATAAAATCCTGGTGTTTTTTGGTTCGGGTTGAGATACACCACAGGTCAACGATACATTCACCAAACATATAATTTTCTAAAACAAAAAAATGTTTGGGTACGCTTCGAACCAGATAGGTGATATACATAACCCTAACAAGGAAATGTTTAGGAACATTTTAAAAGTTTCTTATACTTTGCTTAAAAAACTTTGAACATTTTTGGTTAATTGGAAACATTTAATTGGAAACATTTATATATGGAACAGAATAAGCTATATATAATTTTATATTAAATTATACAGAAAAACAAATTTTATATTGGCCCTAATATTATTTCATATATTTATATCAACCGAATACCTTTTAATCCGAATCATGATTAAATTATATATTACAACATATGACTGCATTTAAAAAAATTAGAAAATACCTCACGGGATGTATAATCATATATGATTTATTATGTTTGTATCAAGTTATATATTGTTATATATGTTTATTTTTACTCGGGAATATCTATATTTTTTAACGGTCAAAATTAATTAAAAATTTCAATATTTTAATTTTTTGGAGAAAATCGCCATTTTGAAAAATTACTCAACACAGTTTTGGAATAAAAGGCTGAAAATTGGTGGCCAAGTTGCATTTAATAAGGACTAAAACATATCCAAAAATAAAATAAATCGAAAGGGGTCGGGTCTAAAAGTGAGTGATTTGGCTTGGAATACCCCATATGCATATCTAAGCTTAAAATGCCAGACTGAATTCAAATTTTATGTGTTTTTTTTAATAAAAGTAAAAAAACAAGTGGATATTTATGATTTTTAGTGTATATTTTAAGATTTTTAGTGCATATTTCAACACTTTTTAGTGCATATTTTAGTGCATGAAGGTCCTGTCCCTGTTTATAACTCTTAAAATTACCTAAAAATTGTAGAGGATTGCTTAATAAATTTACAATTCAATTCGTATTTTATAAAAATGGAAAAACGTATTTATTTATTGAGTGATAGAAAAATAATGAAAATTATTTTTTTAAACAAAACAAAAATCAAATCGGAAACGGAAAATAAAAGCTAACTTAAATTATTTTAAATTATTTAATAAAGTATAAAATGTACCCTACATTACTCCCCTTCCCTGAAATTTATGTTCAATAAATTAAACGTGACTTTCTTCTTTGGTTTCTGTGTAGGATGTGTATTATAATTGTCAGTGTTATCTTTTGTATTTTCTAAAAAATCTGGTTTCAAACGGTCAATAGGCAAAACTATTACCTTGTTACCAATATCGACTTTAAAGGTTTTCTTGTCTTTTTCAATAACTTTGAAAGGTCCCTCATATGGTTGATGTAGTGTTCGTTTATTAATCGCACGCACAAAAACAAATTTGTAATCCTTTAGACTTTTAGGCACATATATGGAAGACTGAGGATCTCTGTGATGATCTATGTTTGATTTAACGTTCATAAAGTGATTTTTTAATTTAAATAAAACATCTGATGCATCAAAGTCATTAGTCGACGTAACTATTTCACCTGGCAGACGTAAACTCTGGCCATAAACCATTTCTGCCGCTGTAGCCTGTAAATCTTCCTTATAAACCGAACGAATACCAAGCAAAGCAATCGGGAGTTCATCAAACCAAGCAGTTGATTTATTTTTAGCCATTAATGCTGCTTTAAGCTGTCTGTGAAAGCGTTCTATAATCCCATTAGCTTGTGGGTGATACGGACTAGTAGTGATTTTGTTACACCCTAACATTTTCGATAATTCTGTAAACATTTTCGATGTAAATTGCCCACCTTGATCCGTTGTGATATTTATAGGAACTCCAAATCGTGAAACATAATTTCTTATAAACGTCTCAACAATATCATGAGCCGTGATCGCCTTAAGAGGATATGCCTCTGGCCAGCTTGTATTCCTGTCAATAACAGTCAAAATATAACGATGATTTTTAGAAGTTGGTAAAGGACCAACAATGTCTAAGTGAATATGTTCGAATCTTCCTTTAGGTATATTAATCTTGACTATAGGAGATTTCGTGTGTCTGCTAACCTTTGATTTCTGACAATTAAGACATTCCCTCGACCATGTATTAATTTGTCTACTCATACCTGGCCAAAAATAACGTTGTGTTATCAGTCTACGTGTAGATCTAGTGCCTGGATGAGAAATCCCATGTAGTTTATCAAAGACAGTTTTACGTAAACTGTTTGGGACATAAGGCCTTGAAGAATTATTTGACTCTTCACACCAAACCTCTACATTTACAAGGGGTACTTTAACCAATTTTAAATTTAAATGTTTATCTTTATCACGAATTAGTTCCAAAAGTTCAGCATCCTTCTGTTGTTCGTCAAACAGTATTTTCAAATTTAGTTCTGTATTTTGATAGGCCTCAACTTCAAATGCCCTTGAGAGGGTGTCAGCTACCACATTTGCATCACCACGAATATGCTGTATGTAATTTGTGAATTGAGAAATAAATTCTAAATGCCTAGTTTGTCTAGGACTCCTCTCAGTTTTAGACTTCAACGCAAAAATCAATGGTTTATGATCTGTAAACACTGTAAAAGACATACCCTCTAAGAGATATCTAAAATGTTTTATGTTCAAGTAGATTGCTAACAGCTCACGATCAAATGCACTGTACTTGATTTCGGATGAGGTCAGTTTCTTTGAAAAGAAAGCCAGTGGTTCCGAGTTTCCACCACTAATTTGTTGCAAAACACCGCCAATCGCTATATTTGAAGCGTCTACTGTTAAAGTCAGTTTTGCTTCATTATTGAAATGATTCAATAAAACCCGTGATGCAAAACATTCCTTTATACGTTCAAATGCATTAAGCGCTTCCTCAGTCCATGTTAAAACTTTGATCTTTTTCTTTAGAGTGTTGGTCACCATTTCATGAATAGGGCTAGTAAATTCTGCTAGTTTTGGTATATACCTATGATAATAATTTACCATACCCACAAATTTTTGAATTTGTTTAATTGTCTTTGGACATTCAAAGTTCCGAATCGCAGAGACTTTTTCATTAGATGGCCGAATTCCCATGCTGGATATATTATGACCAAGAAAATCTATGCTTGGAACACCGAAGGAACATTTTCCAGGTTTAATGTTCAAACCGTATTTTTCCAAGCGTTCAAAAACTAATTTAAGATGATGTAAGTGTTGCTCTTCATTTTCACTAAAAATCAGTACATCATCTATGTATGAAAAAAGAAAATCTAGCCCATTTAAAACTTCGTTTATAAATCTTTGGAACGTTTGTGCCGCATTCCTAAGTTCAAATGGCATACGAGTAAATTCGAACATTCCGAATGGTGTGGTAATAGCGGTCTTGTAAATGTCTTCTTCTGCCATTGGAATTTGGTGATATGCACGTACCAGATCTAACTTTGAAAATATTAGTTTATTTCTCATATTCATGTTCAAATCATGGATGTGTGGTAATGGATATCGGTCAGGTACTGTAACTACATTTAAACGTCTGAAGTCCCCGCAGGGACGCCAATCATTCGGATCTTTTTTTGCTACTAAATGTAAAGCGGAAGCTACACTCGAATCAGACGGTCTACATATCCCAGATTGAACTAAGAAATCAAATTCAGTTTTCGCAACTTTATATTTGACTGGGTCCAAACGTCGTGGTCGAGTGAAGGGAAGTGGTCCTTCAGTAACTAATTTATGTACCGTAGAGTGTTTAACGGGTTTTGTATAATCTGGTTCAGATATTAGGGAAGGGTATTGTTTTAATAAACGAGTGTATTGATTTTCCACTGAAAATAATTTAGGTAACGGAGTTTTACAATGATGTGATATTGCATTTACGGATAATTTGGTAAGCGGGTCTATTAAACGTTTATGTTTTACATCTATTAATAGACCATACTTAGAAAGAAAGTCGGCTCCTATAATTGGTTTAGAAATATCTGCTATTATAAAAATAAAGGGAAATTCGCGTCGTAATCCTAAATCCACATTTAATAATTTTTTCCCAAAAGTAGAGATGTTAGAACCGTTTGCGGCAGTTAAAATGATATCCGAAACATTGTTACCGTTCTTGAATTTTGATGAGGGCAAGACTGAAATTTCTGCCCCACTGTCAATTAAAATTTTTAAGTTGTTACTTTTATCAAAGACGAAAAGACGACGAGATGAATAATCAATATTTCCATTGTTTGTCGCCGCAACAATGGAAGATTTTAGTTTGCCGATTCTTGATTGGAATTAGAAAATGAACATGGCTGTTCACATTTTCTTGCCTGATTACCATATCGATAGTGAAACCGACATAACCAGTTTTCATTCAAAGAACGACCACGAGAACGTGAATTACTTCTACCAAATCGTCTAAATTGCGGACGTGACTCACGATTTTGCAGTTCCCTCTTGAGGGAATTAACTTCTAGAGTTAACTTACCTATATTATCGCACAAGGAACGAGTTAAATTCTCTACCACTCGTTCAAAATTAGAAGATTCAGAAGGTTGATTAACGCTACAAACTTCCGCACTATAAATAACCTCCCACAGCTTATCAGCTAGTTTAAACAATTCACTACTATCGCTTAAATTCGAGCTGGTTAAAGCAACATCTAGCGACTTTGGAAGCTTGCGCAACCAAAGTTTTTTAAGCACCTCTTGGCTAAAACTTGATCCAGCGAGAAGAGCTAGGGACCTGTAAAACTCTGAAGGTTTTTTGTCTCCCATCTCGCTATCAGACAAAATTTTGTCTAATCGTGTAGTCTCACTTAAAGAGTGCCGTTCGATTAAAACTTTCTTTAAATTGGAATACCGTTCACTCAAAGGAGGATTCTGAATAATATCTAAAACTTTTATAATCACTTCTTGTGGAAGTGCTGTAATAATATATTCGTACTTTGTCTGCTCGACAGTGATCCCCTTGGTTGCGAATTGCATTTCTGCGTGCACAAACCAAGCATCTGGACAAGTTGTCCAAAATTGAGGGAGCTTAACGGAAGACGCAAAAATCTCTAAATCAGAATGTAGTAACCTGTTATCAACCGAATGAGTAACCTGCTGACTAGCTGGTAAATTGTTTGTGTTAGACGTTAAGTTGTCGTTGGTGTTTGAATCTGATTGGTTAACCATTGAACCTTGTGATGTTGTGTTATTGTGTGTAGGTGATCGCGGAGTCATTTTCAGAGATGGGAAGCTTACAAACTCAATACGTAAAAAAAATAAAACTATGGAACAGTAACAACAAAACAAATTTTAAACAACTCAATATAAAAAATAAATATTTTGAAATAAGTAGTATATGTATTCAGTTAAAAATGAATTTGATAATTGTAAAATTATTGAAAAATTTTCGATAATTAAAAATTATACCAAACTTTGTTGATGTTTGTCAACACTAAGAAAAGCAAAATTAATTTCAAAATATTTTTCCAAAAAATAAAACAATATGTAACCAATTAATCTTTTTGTTGTATAATTATGCCACCAATTGGGATATATTTTACAACAAAACTGTATTAAATTTACCGACAAATTGAATAGAATTATGAATATTGTAGTCCCAATTTTAGATGCTTCAGTTTTGATATCTGTATTTCGTTTCTTTCTTTTTTTCAAGGCAAATTCTATTTTATTTTATATCTGTGTTCCAAATTCTTTGTGATTCTTGAATTAAAAATTGTTTCGCAAAATGATCTACGTCCACCGTATTGTGAATTTTATTTTCTGCTTTTTATTTTTGTTCAGTCTGCGACCAATCTACAATGATCTTTATATTTTGTAGAAATGTTTTCCGAAAACGCTAACTTATATTTGCATGTTTCTGCTTCATAAATATTTGTTCTTTTAGTTTGCAAGATCGCCAATAAATGTAGAGGATTGCTTAATAAATTTACAATTCAATTCGTATTTTATAAAAATGGAAAAACGTATTTATTTATTGAGTGATAGAAAAATAATGAAAATTATTTTTTTAAACAAAACAAAAATCAAATCGGAAACGGAAAATAAAAGCTAACTTAAATTATTTTAAATTATTTAATAAAGTATAAAATGTACCCTACAAAAATAACTGTTCTTTTTGATCTCCTTAAATATTATTACTGGGGAAATCAAAAATATGCTCTAAAAACACGTTTTATGCGCTTAAAAATGCCCTTAAAATGGAAAATATGCTCTAATACCAATAAAAATATGCTCTTAAAAAAAATTATGTCCCATATTTTGCGGTGTTTATTACAATTTGTTAGAGTATTCTCAGAAAAAATACCGTTATGTAGGGTAGTTAGATGGTTAATATGTTTTACCCAAATATTTGCCATAATATTTTCTATAAAGTTGCTGAACATACCCTACAGTCAGATCTTAAGAAATCGTAGAACCCCCTAATTTTGGACAAAGTTTGAAATTGTTGTTCAGTGTAATTTTTTGCAAAGTTATAGAGTAGTGTAACAAATGGTGTTTGAAAAAGTTGTAAACAAAAACCATATGGTATTATTTACGAAATTAAATCACAAATCGAAATCTGAGCGAGATGGAAGATACCACTTATACAGTGAGAATGCAGATTGTTTTTGTCTCTTTTTGCTTTACGTTTGAACTTTAGTGTGGCATTGCCAGAATTTTGCAATTATTTTTGGTGATGCCAACTCTACAAAACGGTCGATGCCGTACTCTATAACTCTGATTTTTTATTTCTAGCAGAGTTACCAGACATTTCAAAATGACAAGAAAGCATAACCAAAACAAACATTTCAATACACTTACAAAATTAAAAAAAAAAAACATTCCACAAAAATGAAAAAAATTTCAAAATAAGTGTTGTTATAAAAAAATTGGAAAATAATACTCAAAAAAAAATTAAAAATGCTCTATAAATTAAAAAAAAGTGTTCTAAAAAGTGAAAAAATGCTATAAAAATTAAAAAAATGCTCTAAAAATATGCTCTTATGCTAAAATATGCTCTTTAGAGCGGCCTACAAGGAAAGACCGGACGAACGATATTTTGGTGAATGTTGCGAACATTTTCGATTTTTAAGTTCATTAAAGTCGCAGCACGATATATTATCACACTATTCAAAATTTACTTAAAGATTGCAGCGTTAAAATTGTTTTCTTCTAGGTAAATTGTCTAACTAAAGGGAAACATCAGCTTTATGAACATGGATTTGCATTAATTAAAAATCTGTTATTTAATTAATTCTATTATATCTTGTTTTTTTCTTTATTTAAATCGCAAAATTTGCGTTAATTGTTAACAATTTAAAATACAAATAACCAAAACAGATGTGTTTTGGTGTGCATTAATGCCGCCAACCTAGTAATTAAATTTAGCAGGCAACCAACGAAATAAACTTTTAAAAACCTTTTTTACACTGTTAAATGTTAGAAAAAAACACAGCATCAGCTAAAAAACATGAATTAAGACCATAATGAAAATTCAAGTTAAAAAAAAATTAAATAATAAAACAACACAATTTATATAATGATCATTATTTATACTTAAATACAAATTAATGAGAGTGGGCTGGCATTAAATACCTAAAACGACAACGACGAAGTTAAAAAAAAAGCAAAAAATAACATTAAAAGGACAGACTCTGGGTTATGGGTTTATGATAATATTAAGCGCGCAAAAAAATTATATGTGTTTTTAGTAAAAACCCTTTATTTTCGTAAATTTAATTTAGCTAGAAAGAAATCCATGCATTTAATGGATTTTATAATAAAATTTATAAAGTTGATGTTAGAAAACAAAAATTAAGGTCTCTCTAACAAAATTTTATTTAACAAATTTTTAAAAAACACATTAATTCGTTTTTTATACAAGTACATAGTAGCTTTTAAAAGAGTTAAAAACGAAAAATTAAACGATTTTAGGCATTTTGTGCTACAAATTTTCTCAACTTATTTAATATTTTAATAATAAAAAAAAAAACTATGGGTGTGTTAAGCCATAATCGCATCCGATCCGTGCACTTCAAATTAAATTAAGAAATTAAACGAAAACAGATTGCAAATGTTGCTGCCGGGAAAATGTTTTAGCATTACGAAAATATGTATGTTAATATTTTTAAGATGATAGTGTTTCTAGGCTGGTGTCTAAATTTACCTCAGGCTTCCACCTCAATTTGACTAAAAAAGCTATCGACAAAAAGAAATTAAAAATTACAGTTTTAATTTTCTTCAAAAAAAAATGTTCTCAAATTTGAGAACAGATGACAGGGTAAATACCGGGTAAATAAAAGATAAATACTTTTTTTTTGGGATAAATACCTTTTATGGGGTTGACAATAATCTGAATCGTCATTTGACATGAGTAAATTTTTGAAAAATAAATATGTATATTAGGGCGGAGCAATTTTTTTTTCGACAAAATCGTCTAGCATATTCGGATTCTGCATAAAATTCTAAGAAAAAATGCCGAACAAACCATGTCTCAGAAATCAGTTTTGACCACCCCAATTTTCAAAAATAGTTTTACACGATATACGACTTTTTTAACCTGGCTTATTTTTTGAAATATATTGTTTTACTAATAAATTTTGCTTTTATTTTGTATTAAGAGCTGAACCTGGTATTTTTGGGTACAGGGAATCCATATTTGATATTAATTTTGCTCTAAACCGCCGCTAGAGGGCGCTAAAAAACAAAATCTGGACTTGGGTCTTCAGATTTTTTTTTTTTGTTATGAAGCCAGATATTCTAAGGAGCCATTTAAACATTCCCGTTTACAGTTTAATTAAATTCCAAAAACTCGCGATTTTAATTTTTTAAAAATCCACAAAAAATAAAAAAGTGGTAAACTACACCACTCTTTTATTGACACAATTTTTTAAAACCTTTCCATTTAAAGTAGAGGATTTTAGGTTTCAATTTCAATTTTGATTATCAAAATCCGATGTTTACTTAAGGAGTTATAGATCTTCATAGTACATCGATAAACGATTTGAAAATCCTAAAATCATTTATTAACAAAATTAAAAAAAAAAAAAAATCTTTTTATATGGGCATAATTTAAAAAAAATATAAAAAATAGAAGACTTTTGTGTCCTATTCAAATGATGACCGATTTTTTTTGTAAAAATGTCATAAGTACTTTCATAATATGTTAATTAAAAAAAATCAAAACAGGTGAAAGTTGACGAAAATTCACCAAAAAAATGCATTTGCATTTAAAATGCATTTTTTTAATAACATATTTTTTTTAACTTTCAAGTTCAATGTAGAGGACTTAAGCTTTTAATTTCAATTTTGATTATAAAAATCGGATATTTACTTAAGAAATTATCGCTCATCAAACTACACTACTTTTTCATATTTTGCAATTTTTAAAAAATGAAAATCGCGAATAAAATCGCGAGATTTTGAAATTTAATAAAACTGTAAATGGGAATTTCTAAATGGCTCCATAGTGTATCTATGTACACAATCTAAAGATCCCAGGTCAAAAATACCCTTTTTCTTGTGGTGATTAATGGAAAAGGCGTATATCGTACAAAATTATTTTTGAAAATTGGGGGGGTCAAAACTGATTTTTGAGACATGGTTTGTTCGGCATTTTTTCTTAGAATTTTATGCAGAATCCAAATATTCTAGACGATTTTGTCAAAAATTTTGCTCCGAACAATTCACTCCGCTCTAATGTATATGGGCCATGTCAAATCGGACACTTTGATTTTTTTTTAGATTTTACCAATTTGTTTACAGTTTTTAGTATCCTTCGAAAACTCCTTCGTGGTAAATTTTACTTTTAAGACAAAAAAGTATTTTTTTTTTTTAAATAAAAAAAGTACTTTTTTACTACTTTTTTTTAGAAAAAATACTTTTTTTAGAAACAAGTACTTTTTTTAGAAATAATTACTTTTTTTAGAAAACAGTACTATTTTTAGAAAATGTATTTTTTTTAGAAAAAAGTACTTTTTTAGAAAAAGTACATTTTTGTTAGAAAAAGTAAATTTTTTTGGAAAAAGTACCTTTTTTTAGAGAAAAGTACTTTATTAGAACAAGTGGTTTTTTTCTAAAAAAGTAGTAAAAATTTACTTTTTAAAAATGGATTTTCTTGTCTAAAAAGTAAATTTTGTTCCTAAAAATTACTTGTTTTTCTACATTAGTGCTTTTTTTCTTAGTACGTTTTTATCTTAAACGTCATATAGTACTTATCTAGAACAGTACTATTTTACCAAAAAACTTGTACTTTTTCTAAAAGAAAAACAGTTTCTTTCTAAAAAAGTACTTTTTTATATTTTTCCAAAAAAGTACGATTTTTCTACAACAGTACTATTTTTTCTAAAAAAGTACTATTTTTTCTAAAAAAGTACTTTTTTTCTAAATAAAAGTACTGTTTTTTCTAAAAAAGTACTATTTTTTAATAAAGTATTTTATTTCTTAAAACAATGTCTCACTTGTGACCCCTTTAATACTAACTGTAAACAAATTAGGAAAATCTAAACAAAAAATTAAAATTCATATTGCCTTAAGTTCTTATTTTCCAACTGCTCTGTAAGCAATTTCATTTTTATTGATAAAATTAAGTATAAAATTCATTAAATGTTGCTGCAAAATGTTTTTGTTCACCAAATTTTCTACAACATAGTTTATACCCACCTATTTGAAGAATACCCGGGTATTTACCAATTTTTAGCCAAATTATCTATTTTACCGGATATTTACCATTTGGGTGTTTACAAGAGTTGTCAATTATTCGCCTTTTAACTTTGTTCGAATAATTCAAATAATTGTTTTTGTTTGTTCGATCAAACGATTAAATCTAAAAAAATATTCGATTAATCGATGAGAATAACGAATAAAAAAGTGGTTATTAAAATTTTTTTTATTAAGTTTTCCAAGTTAGGGGAGTCGGCGCGGGACGTTTGAGGACACCTAAATAAATGTTTGAAAATTTATTTATTACGATATTATCGATTTATTCGTTATTCGAAAATCGTCATTTTTAAATTAATCGATCAAAAGTTTGGTTTCGTTTGATCAATTGATCGAATTATTCTTAATCGGTTGACAACTCTAGTATTTACCCTTTGCCCATCTCTACCCAACACCAAAAATAAGAACAGCTGAGGATATTAGGGTGTTCAATTTATCAGGTTTTTTTACTGTTCGATTAAACGATTAATCGACTTTTAGCATTTTTGATTTATTCGATTAAACGAATAAAATTTTAAAATTGATCAATTAATCGAATAATTCCAAATTCAAAAATTTTCTAAATTACAAGATTTTTTTCGACAATTTTAGTAAAAATGGGAACTTAAGCAAATAAACACCATTACCCAGCAAAAACTTGCATTACCAAGTAATCAAATGTGAATGGGAAATTCAAAAGTTATAACTAATTATGATTCGAATTACTTTTCCCATTACAACTACCCAGCAAAATTTTCGGTTGCAAAGAACCGATTGTGGAACAACTTATACTTCCCTAGAACCTGTTCTAATTCTTGTGCAACACCGATTCTTTTTACAAAGGGATTGTCCCAAAAGCAACAGGTGTTTGTAAGCAAAATTAGAATATACTTTTGTTCCTCGGAATCGGTTCTAGAAGTGAAATTTGGAACAGAAATGAGAGTTAAAAAAATATTTAAAATTGCATTAATTTATTAAGTAAAGATAAAAATTATTTTATATGACATGGAATGTTCACATCCACATTTACAACTAAATCCTTTGTCTCCTTCAAAATTGCATTTTGGACTTTGCAATAATGATATACCAGAACATGGATTTTCTGCAAACAAAAATGGAAAACATTATTTTATTAGTATTTGACCCGACCCAGACAATCAAAATTTAATTTACTTACCTTTGTATCAACAATTTTCACGATTATATCCTGATAATTTGATAGAATTTCGTGTTTTCTTCTTGGTTAACAAAAAATTTATATTTATTTTTTTAATTTTTTTGACACATAATTTTTTTTTTCAATTCCTGAGAACCAAAATGTTATAAAACTTTGATTGCAGAGAACAAGATTCACAATAATTTTCACTTAACTTATTCTGAATAATTAAAGTGTAATAGTATATAATTACCGAAGAACCTGTTCTAGAACAAGTGTTGTCAGAATCGGTTCTAAAAAATTTTCCTGGGTACAAGCGATGGCGCCAGCTGTAATGATTATCAAAATAGTATTAATAACTAGTTACATATATACTTTTAGGTAACAAAAAAATTATTTTGAAAAAATTTTTAAAAAATAAAAAAATATTTAATTTTATTTGATTTTTAACCAAAATAATTTGCAGTTAGCCAAAAAGTAAAAATCTAGTTCTGAAATTATTTTATTTTATTATAATCACTTAGGTAAGCCATTATGAGTAAGTCATTATTAGGGATGAGATTTCCATGCAAATGCATGTTTTTTGTCGATAGTCTAAAAATGTCTTTCCGAATCAAGAAATTTGCGTTAAAATGGCATCGATTTGTTTTTGCTTATTTTGGCATATTTGGGTGAAAATGCATATTTTTGCATATTTCGATTTTAAATGCATATTTTGTGCATATTTGCAACTTTTAAGTGCATATTTTTGCATATTTTGTCATAAATGAGCAAAAACACAAATTGAAATTTATTTTTTTCAAAAACTATTTTAAATTTTAAAATTTTTTTTAAAGTAAGAAAAATTATTTTTTTTCTACTTCTTAATTTCTAAAAAAAATCTTGCTTTTATAAAGTTTAAAATGTTACTATTTAAACCCGGCGTTATTTTTTGGTTTTTGAGAAGTTTTTCCTATGAAAACAAGACTTTTATTGTACACATTTTATTTGTTAGTGCATATTTTAAGGTTTTTTAGTGCATATTTTGAATTTTCTAGCGCATATTTTAAGCGCATATTTTCGATTTTTTAGTGCATGAAAATCTCATCCCTAGTCATTATTATACATTTCAAAATAATTCTAAAGGTAATTTTCTATCATTACTAAGTAATTCGAATGGTAATGATGTGTCATTACCAAGTTGTTGCTGCACTTTAGTAACAAAAAAATGTAAGAATCGTCAAAGTTTAAGTTTTCTGCAATTTTGTTTGAGAACATTTTAAAAAATAATTTTGGAGATTTTAAAAATGTGTAGAATTCAAAAATTATTTTTGTTGCCAAATTTATATGGATAAAAAATTTTATATTTATTATCTGTCTACATTTCAGAAAATTATAAACAAAAAATTTTTAATTTGAGCATATTCATAAAATTTGTAATTGAATTTTTTTTTATAATTTTGTGGGTTTTTGCCCAAAACTCGAAACTTTGACAGATTTTAGCGCGGTCATAGAGTTAACGAATTTGGTCCAAAATTATATCAGGTACTTATTTTAGGTCGTTTAACAAATCTAAGCTTCAGGAGCAGCGAAAAATCCGAAAAAATTTTAATTCCAACGGACACATATTGTTATTTGACTTAAAACTAGAGATGGGCAGATGAGCATATTAGAGCGTGATCACGCATGAGTGTGACTGAATTCAATTTTACTCACGTGATTATGAGTGAGTGTGAGTGGAAAAAAAATTGAGTGAGTGAGTGTGCGTGCGTGAGTAACATTTTTGCGTGAGTAAATGTGCTTGAGTCAATTTTTTTGCGTGAGTTTGCGTGATTTATTTTTATTGTAAAATTTGTCTTAACTAAAGATTTCGTCCAAAAAATGTTAAATTTCACAGAGCTTTAAATTTTGCTGATAATTTTGAAAGATTTTTGAAATTTTAGATTTCGAATTTTTGTTTTTTTGTAAAAGTAAGAGTTTCGTGAGTGTGAGTCAACGTGACTGTGAAAGAAGCTTGTGTGAGTGCACGTGAGTTCTATTAAATTTACTCACGTGATTGTGAGTGAGTGTGAGTAGAAAAATATGCTCGTGAGTGAGTGTGCGTGATTCAAAAATTCCTGTCGTGAGCGTGAGTGAGTCAAAAATTACTCACGCATCCATCTCTAGATATTAAATTTTGAAATCCGACAAATCAGATAGATCGTGCAGCTCCCTAGGTCCCAGTGAAGCAAGTCTTGGACTAAAAAATGCTGGCAATGGCAGATGAAGTGTTCGATAGTTTACAACTCATTCTCATTCATGCAACTCCGGCAAACTCATTTGACGGCACATTTACCCGTTCTGCACTGTTGCCAATAATTTTTCATCAAAAACTTCTAAATTTCACTAAAAAAGCGCTAGAAACCGCCAAAAAACTTTAGCGGGGAAAATTTTAAATTTTCCCGCTAAATTACGAAAAAAAAAACGCTAAAAACTGACAAACTTATCGTTTTTGATTGAAAATAAAATAAAAATTAAAAAAAAACGCCAATTTTTTTTTTACGCAAATTGACTTTCACCAAAAATAGCGCTAGAAACCGTAAAAAAAATTTTGCGGGAAAATTTAAAATTCTCCCACAAAATTTCGAAAAAGGCGCTGAAAATCGTCGTTTTTGATTGAAAAAAAAGAAAGAATAGAAAAAAACCTCCAAATTACATTTTCCACGCAAATTTACTGTTTGTGGAATTCACACTTAGCGATTTTAAGTGTTTTAGGAATACGTGTTCCAAACAAAAAACGCTAGATTTTCCCGCTAAAACACCATTCCTGCTAAAACCAATTTTTCCCCGATAAATCCAAACAAAAAGCGCTAGATTTAGCGGGAAACCTCCAAATAGGCAACAGTGCCGCTCTGTGTGCTTACCTATAAGACAGTGCCGGTAATTATAGCAACCACTGTCGAAATGTCTCTTCTTGGATGCGAAATGAACTCACTCGTGAGCTTCTGATTAGGAGAAGTCCAAATCTATCGTGTTGTCTCACACGTCCATCCATTTGCCCATCTCTGATTAGTCTCCGTCACGATGGTGGCTATTTAAACATTTTATTTAGGAATTTTTTGTGACGTTTTTTTCTTAGACATCTTTTCCACAACATTTGCGTGTTGTTAACACATTTGTTGTAAAAGGTAATTTACAGAAAAATCAACAGAAGGACACATCAAGGTCCCATGTTCTGAGAATTTGTTTTCATTAAATGCATGTGCTGTTTGTATTTTTTCATTTAGTTATTTTCATTTAATTTTTCTCTTCATTACGAACAAACCAACACTTGCAATTATTATGCAATGAAATCAAAAGTTGTTTTTATTTTTCAGATTTTCTTTATTCATTTATGATGATTTTTTCCCTTTAATTAAAGCAAAGGGAGAAAAAAACCATAAGATATATACTAGGTAAAAATACGTTGTAAATATAATTGGGCAACACTTTTTGTGGGCGAACTCTTTGATTTTTAATCTTAAAACCGACGAAGAGCTTCTCATCGGGGCAAAGGTAAAGGGTAAAAGAAACACACAATTTTAATTATACTTTAGTTAACATACATTTGGGTACAGCCCCATTGTGTGCGAATCCCCTTGGTCCAGACCCTGCTGGCTTGCTTGAAACCGCGTTTGGTCCTTCAAGGGTCGCAATAGATTTTGATCCAAAACTTTTGTCCGCTTCGCTTTACCTTGCTTAGTTTTTGAGATACAGGAATTAAAGGCCTGGTAGGGTCTTGAGAATCTTATAAACTGAATAACTCAAAAACTATTATTCAAGAATTCGCCGAGCCAAGAGCTACACAAATGCAGGAGTATTTTTTCGTTTTTCAACGATTTTTTTTATATGTTATGTTTTAATAATAATTATTCTGAAAAACATATTTTTAAAATATTTCAAGTAATTTTATTTCATGGCGATTGTGCCCCACCCTCTTGGCTAATGTGCCCCTGTCATGAGGCAGTTTCCCCGATTCGGGTTACTTTAAAAATTCCCGAGTAAAATCTTTAGATATATTTATATACATCACATCTTCTCCGAGTTTTGAAAGATCAGTGCTGATCCTATTAAGATCAGAACTGATTCGAAATTTGAAAGATCACTACTGATCCGAAAAATGGATCGCTAAGATTGGATCAGTTTTAATCGCACGGATACAATGTCATCCGAAAAATGGGTTAATATAATTAGATAAACCCATTTTTCGGATGAAATTGTATCCGTCCGATTAAAACTGATCTAATCTTAGCGATCCATTTTTCGGATCAGTACTTGTCCTTCACATTTTCACTTGGGTTAATAAAAATAATAGTAGAAATTAAACGGATAAATGCCATTTATGGTATACATAAGGGTGGGTGTCCTTAAAAACGATAAACACCTTTTTATACCTGGTAGGATCCTAAATTGTTCTATAGTATATAAAAATGAGTGAGCCAAAAGTTGGGGACAATTGGCTAAAAATAACTCGTGTCGAAAATGGATTGAAGTTTTAGGACATTCTTATACTAAAGAAAAAAACCCTTTTTCTAGTGTATTGAAAAATATTGGTTTTTGTTATTTTTTGTTAAATAAATATTTTCTGATATAATATGAAAATTTTATAAAATTATCTTTCCAAAAATTCTTATAAAATTAAAATCGTACAAAATCTAAGTATTTTAAGCATACATGCACCGGACCATTGTATGGTTTTGAAAGCCAGAATTTCAAAATTCTCAAAATTTTTAGGCAAAAAAAAATAAAAAAAAAAATAGATTTTACTTTATGATCATATTGAAAGCATGTTTAAGATTAAAAATAGCAAAAATGATAGTCAAGCTACTTTTTTTATTTGGCGCGGGTAGTGATAAAATGTCCGCGGATTCCAAATAAAATGTGTTTTTCTACAATACTTTAGCAAATAAAACGTAAATTCTGTAACTTTTGAGATATCAGATAATCCAAAGAAACCATGGTTCTAAAATTAAAATCGAGCTCCCGTTTTTTTTTTAACGAGAAAATTTGATGCTCAGGAAATCAGAATATAATGCTACTTTTTTGGAAGAATTCGTTGCCCTGTATCGCTGAGAGAAGTTTTGTTTAAAAGGAAATTTTCTCACCCTTCTATATCTGTGAATTTTTATAGAACATTTTTTACCTAAATAATGGGTTTGGAGGTTTATATCAAAATAATAACAGTCACACTGCTAAAAAACGTAAAACTGTCACGGTTTTGCTACCTAAAAATTAGAAAAAAATATATTTAACTAACATAAGATTTGGACATGTTGTTCAGAACAATAATAAAATAGACACTTATTGTTTTTGAAGCCCCCCAAACTCATTTACAGGGGGGGGGGGGTCGATTTGTACGGGGGAAATTGCCCTTTTCCATTTTTCTTGAAATTAAAAAAAAATTAAATCAAATAATAACAAGTAGAAAAGTTAAATTCGACTTTGCCGAATCTATGAATACCCTCCACAATAGGCTGGGTCGTATTCCAACAAAGTGCTCAGATCAACTATTAATAGTGAAAAAAAGTTGGTACTAGTAAATACAAGCAATTTAAAACCAAAATGAACAAAATCGGTCCATGGCTTCCGTTCTCGCATCGCGGGCCAAAATTGCGGTTTTTGAAAAAATTGACATAATTTAAAAAAAAAAATTAAATATTTAAAAAAAAAATTATTAAAAAAAAGAAATTTTTTTTTGAATCGCATTAATTCAAAGATATTTAGAAAAATTTTGTTTGTTTTTTTCGGATATCGATAACCCACCCAAACGTGAGGCCAAAAAAAACTCACATTTTTAACATGGAGCTCAAAACTACTTTTTCACTATTTTAAAAATTTAGTGAAACAAAATTTTTAAATATATTAGTTTATCCACTTGATATCATTGAATACATCTCAGGGATTGCAGAAAAAAATTCTTAGTTAAATTCCTTCGTCCAGTTGGTGTGTGGAGCGATTTGAGTTTAGCGGATTTCCAGAACATGTGTTTTTATCGACATTTTTGACTAATTTGTAGTTGTTAGCAACATTTTACTTAAACTAACCAACTTTTTTTGTTTAAATGGTTGTTTTGGACCATAGTAACTCTGCTTTAAAATAATAGGCTTTTTGGACAACGTTAACCCTTGCCGGCACGGGGCTAAAAAAATTCCTCCAATGAAATTTTTGAAAATTCCTCACTCTAAAATCGTGTATGTGTTTAAATAATCAACAATTGCGCACTTAAGCGGAAAATGCTTAAAACTAAATAAAATAAAAAAAATGGCATCCGAAATTTCATTACGTCTTCGTCGTTTTTTACTGTGTAAAGCTAAAAGTGAAAAACATATTATTTAATATGTCAAAAAAGTCCATTTGACTATGAGCAAAAAAACAGCTGTTTGAATTTTTTTGGGCGTTCGTTCAACAAGGGTTAAAGATGTCCTTCAAGAAAACTTTGTATAAATTTGTAATTGTTGATTATTTAAACACATACACGATTTTAGAGCGTGGAATTTTCAAAAATTTCATTGGATGAATTTTTTAGCCCAGTGCCGGCAAGGGTTAACGTTGTCCAAAAAGCCTATTGTTTCAAAGCAGAGTTACTATGGTCCAAAACAACCATTTAAATAAAAAAAGTTGGTTAATTTAAGTAAAATGTTGCTAACAACTACAAATTAGTCAAAAATGTCGATAAAAACACATGTTCTGGAAATCCGCTAAACTCAAATCACTCCACACACCAACTGGACGAAGGAATTTAACTAAGAATTTTTTTCTACAATCCCTGAGATGTATTCAATGATATCAAGTGGATAAACTAATATATTTAAAAATTTTGTTTCACAAAATTTTTAAAATAGTGAAAAAGTAGTTTTGAGCTCCATGTTAAAAATGTGAGTTTTTTTTGGCCTCACGTTTGGGTGGGTTATCGATATCCGAAAAAAACAAACAAAATTTTTCTAAATATCTTTGAATTAATGCGATACAAAAAAAAATTCTTTTTTTTAATAATTTTTTTTTTTAAATATTTAATTTTTTTTTTAAATTATGTCAATTTTTTCAAAAACCGCAATTTTGACCCGCGATGCGAGAACGGAAGCCATGGACCGATTTTGTTCATTTTGGTTTTAAATTGCTTGTATTTACTTGTACCAACTTTTTTTCACTATTAATAGTTGATCTGAGCACTTTGTTGGAATACGACCCAGCCTACTCCACAATGCATTTTTTTTAAAGGGTAGTACATTTATTAACGTGAAAAAATTAACAATTTTGATTAGAAATATTTTATTTTGAGTAAAAAACTCTTTTTTTGTAATTTAAAAAAAAAAAAAAAAAAAATTACTATTTTTTTTTTGAGTGTAAAATTTTTTTCGAGTGTAATGTTTTTTTTACTGTAAAAATATTTCTGAGCGAATGCACGTACGTATGTACACAAAATATTGTAATTTTTGTAAAAAAAAAAAACTAAATTTTTTTGTGTACATTTTTTTTGAGTGTAAAATTTTTTTTTGAGTGTAAAATTTTTTTTGAGTGTAAAATTTTTTTCGAGTGTGGTTTTTTAATTACCAATGCTTTTAAAACTAAACAAGTTTAAAAAGCATTGCTTAAAATTTAAACAAGTTTGAAAAGCATTGTTTAGTTACCACCAATGCTTTTAAAACTTGTTAAAACACGTGGCATTTTAGATGAAACTAATTTGAAATTCAGGGTTTTGCTTATAACTTTTGAACCACTGGACCGATTGAGCTGAAATTTAAAACCAAATAGGCCCGGGGAACGGCAAAGATACATGCCAAGCTTCAGTAGTCTCATTATTGTCTTTCGAAAGTTATCGTGTTTTTTATCTCGTAAATTCGCGAAACACCCTTGCCGAAATTTACACTTTTGCTCATAACTTTTGAACCACTGGACCGATTTGGCTGGATTGCAATACCAACCTGACCAGGTAAATGACAAACATATAAGCCAAACTTCAGTAGCCTCTGTAAAGTCTTTCAAAAGTTAGCGTGTTTTCTACGGACGGACAGACAGACAGACAGACAGACAGACGGACGGACGGACGGACGGACATCGCTAGATCGACTTAAAATCGATCGAGGATCATAAATATATATACTTTATGGGGTCCTAGACCAATATTTCGAGGTGTTACAAACGGAATGACAAACTTATATATACCCTCTATCACTAGAGTGGAGGGTATAAAAACAAATATATTAAAAAGAAATGTATATTGGCCAAACCGGGAATCGAACCCTGGAATCCTGGGTCCAAAGCACAACATAACTATAGCACAACAGCACTTGTTAACTAATGCGTGCCGACAGCCTAGGTTCAAATCCTGGCGATGTCCATCAATTTATTTTTTTGTTATGGCCAAAGTCGCTCGTGAAACAAAAAAATTTCAGAGCATTTGTACGTCCGCAACAATTCAATGACTCTGATATCTTACCATTTTCCTTTGATGGCAGAAAGGATAATTCCTTAGCAATGTTTAATATAAGAGGCAAGCATCATACAAACCTAATCAAAGTGCCACATATAGTCATTGTTCAGGAGATAGAAACAAAATTGTTAGGTCATATGAAAGTTAATGCTGAAAACGCTGAGACCCAGCAGAAGCAAATTTACGACTTCTTCGTCGAAAGGAACTCATCCCTTTCTAATTTGATCGAGATTTGCTGCCATGGTGAAATCACCAATACTGGAAGTCAAAATGAAATAGTTCGAAGGTTCTAGACGATGTTAAATATACCATTACATGTGTTTGTCTGTTTGCTACATTTTAATGAGTTACCGTTTCAACATTTGTTCTCCGCGCTAGAGCAATAAACCACAAGCGGGCCTAGAACTTCCAGTAGTACTTTGCCTGAGCTGATAGAAACTGGCTAGCAGCAACAGGTAGGCAAATACATTTTTTAGCTAAACTTTTATAAAATCTTTGTAGAAATATCAATTTATTTAAATAAACAAAAACTTGTCGTAGGTTGGTACCGATTATCTACCAATTTCTTTGGGAAGCGTGCCATCACCATTGGAAACTGAAGTTAAGCAGACACTTTCAACGGACGTTAAGTATTTATATCGCATAGCTAATGCAGTTGCTAGTGGATTCTGCCCCGAAAATTTAGCCAACATAAAGCTGGGACCAAAAGTCTACTCTCGATGGTTGACAAAAGCAAGCAGAATTTTGCGATTATATGTAACAACTAAATCACCATCGGAAAACCTCACAATACTATCAGAATTCATTATGAAAGTTTATGTACCAATGTACTTTAATGTGAAGTTCTATAGCTAATTGTAAGTCATCTGCGGGAGTGCACTTTTATTTTAGTCATAGAAAGATTATTAATATGGGTGTGCACAACAATGGGTACTTTGCTTACCCGGAAAATGTTTTGTTGTCAATGTTTTTCGATGACAGAAAAGACGTGCGTGAGAGATGCAGTACAAAATTTTTGCATTTTCGTAACCACCTTTGGGATCCGTCAACACTTAGAGCTTACGAAAAACCTAAAATGAATTATTTTTGGGATTTATTCCACGTGTAGTATCAATATACCACGGCATATATATCGTCCGTCATGATAAACTTGCACTCAGGTCTATGTTGACGCGCTCCTGCTGTATATCAAAAATTGCCTGGTCGCTGCCCTTGTTAATATATTTGCAGATATTACTTTATTGCCACCACGGAATTGCAAATTTAAATATTTATGTATATGGGAATTAAAGGTTTTCAATAACAAGAGGTATTATAGCGGCACGATCCATGTTTTGTCTATAACCAATTCCTCCTCTACGCTACGAAGTTTTATTTTAGCAGTCTGCCCACCATCGTTTGGTGTTCAGCAGATTAGAGCGTGATTCAAGTGATTCACGCGTGATCACGTGTGAGTGTGACTGAATTAAATTTTACTCACGTGACTGTGAGTGAGTGTGAGTGGAGAAAAAAAAATTCGAGGACTTTAAATTTTGCTGAAAATTTCGAAAGATTTTTTAAATTTTAGTTTTTAAATTTTTGTTTGTACAAACAAGAGTTTCGTGAGTGTGAGTCAACTTGAGTGTGAGTGAAGCTTGAGTGAGTGCACGTGAGCGTGAGTAGTATTAAATTTACTCACGTGATTGTGAGTGAGTGTGAGTATAAAAAATATGCTCGTGAGTGAGGGTGCGTGATTCAAAAATTCCTGTCGTGAGCGAGAGTGAGTCAAAAATCACTCACGCGCCCATCTCTACTCTACGCTTATACATTATGCTGAGTCTCTGAAAGTAGCGCTTAGTTTATTTTTTGATACATTTTCCATTTTGCATGCATGAAGACGATGGATAAAGAGTACCTACCAAAGGGTTCGTGCATCATATCTTTAACAATAATATTATTAAATTCTTTATCTGTCAGCGAATCTGGTATTTCAGCACAAATAATCTGATCAATTTGATGGACTCGTATTTTGTTTTTCAGCCAAAGCAACAAATGTACATGAAATAATCAATTTTTTTTTTGCCATTCCATAGAATACATGAAACATTGGTGTTCTCCAAAAATCTTACCATGGATTAAAATTATTTGTGATTTTTGGTGAGAATCGAAACATATTTTAAAACTCATTGGAGAAATATATGCGCAATCAGATCATGTCTATCTGTATATTTTTGACCCATCCCTTTGCATTTTCGACGAGGGATTTCACTAAAATGTGAGAAAGATGTGCGTACATAAGCGAAGCATCACACATACATACATGTGTCCCAAATCGTTTGGATTGACATTAGCATCAGTGCTTACAGCATCTTGTAAATATACATACGAGTCTACTCTTGGCCTTTGTTGAGTTATGAAAGAGTGGCCTATAACGCACTAACAAATTACTTTGACGGACCATTAAATGAAAAGCATGAAAGTTCATGCATGACACTTTTTTTATTTTGTACAGGAGCCATTGTCTACTGATTTAATTGTGGTATATGAAAGTGGCAACCTTCTTGTCCTGACCAAAAAATTATATAGCATAATGATGTAAATAATAAAATCGACGTGTGTCAGAAACTCTCGTCAAGTTGCCATTTCTTGCATGAAGATAAATGTCCCGCAAACAATTATGATTGCCAACAATTAATACTGCAATCTCATTGACAACAGTGGCATTATATTGCCGTTGGTGTTCAGCTTGAGGAGTACGATCCGAGTGAATAACAATTTTGTAGCTCCCATTTGGTATATTTCCAACCGCCATTCTAAATGATGTAATAAGCTGATTGTGTGAGTGAAGATGCCTTTGGACTTCATCGACAATGCATCTTTCAATTCCGGGTATCTTCTTTAAGCTTCCGCGTCAATATCGCCTATAAAATATATTTGCAAAAATGAGGCCTCCTGATTGTTTAAAGGATATATTAAGCCACATCTATGATAAACTTGCCCTTGTATAACGAAGGTTGGCGAGAAACCTAGTAAGGATGCATATTTGTGTGCAGCAAAAGATGTGATTTAGAAAAAGGAGTTGTATTTCCTAATGTTGTTTAAGAGTTGCTTTGATTCGTGAGTTTCAAAAAGCAGAAGCTGTTTAAGTGGCTCCAGCGGTTCTTGCAAAAAGGGAATGCCAATTTTACCTGTAATCGACAAAAAGTAGTTATTCTTTCTAATAACGTTGGCATAAAGAATTACAACAAGAAAGTGTTTCTTGTTGTTAAAATTTTGTCATTTTTCGATTCTATAATTGAAAAATGTTAAATCAAGGCTGAGCACCAAGACGATATTAGTCCGCACAGAAAAAAATAAAAAAAAATATTTGAGTAAATTTTTAATACTATTGAGTAAAAAAATACTCAATTTTGCACCAGTAAACGATTTAATAGTATTGAGTAAACTTTTAATAAAAATTTATTAAATGTTTGAAAAAAAATTTGAGTAAATTTTTAATTGACACAATTAAAAATTTACTCAAAATTTATCTATTTATTTTTTTTAAGTTTAAAAAAGTTTTAAATTTTTTTACAAAAAAAAAAAACAAAAAACTTGTTTTTTCAAACTTTACCAAACATATTTATGTCTCAACGACATAGGAACATTTTATAAAGACGATTACGAACTTTCATATACATACACAAAAAACTATAAACTAAACGAGAATTTAAAAAACTATGAGAGTTTAAAAGAAATTAAAAAAACTATTAAATTTTTATTTAATTATTTACTTAAATTGTTTTTAAAATTTTTGAGTAAATTTTGAATTGCGTCAAGTAAAAAATTACTCAATTTTTGTTTTTAAATTTAAACAAGTGATTACTCAAATTTGTTTCCTCCGTATTTTTTTCTGTGCGGTATTGGTTTTTGTACGCTCCAACCACAGTATGGCGGTATACTCACTTTGTCATTCCGTGTATAACGCATCGAAATATTGGTCTAGGAGCCCATAAAGTATATGGACTTTTGTCATTAACTTTTAACGCTTGTGATATTTTACTAATTTCGCAATAACATTTTTATTTGTAAACTGGTACCTGTGAATGTTAAGGGAACCATAATGAGTAATTCTGCAAAGGCACAGCGCAAATAGTCTCATTATCTCATGGTAAGGAACGTGCAAAGTCAAAGACTATCAATACTTAAAGATATGTGAAGTCTCCCTTCTTCTGTTAAACCCTCTCTTAAATTCCCTTTGCTAAGTCCGCCATCGAACTGGACGTTTGATCAAACCAAAAAAAATCCCTTAATTTCGATATAAACAAAATAAAAGTGTTGCAATTTGGCGATTTTCAGACTAAAGCTAACGTTTTTTTTCATCTAGCTGTAAAAAAAGTTTTTTTTGTGGATTATCGGGAAATCCAATGACTTTTTATTTGCTGAGAATTTGTTTTAAACACTTTTAAAGGTATTTCTTAAATAATATTACCATAATAATTATAAATTGATACATTTTTTCAAAATTTATTAAGCGCTTTTTCGATATAAAAAGTTAGCATTATTTGTCAAACCAACAATGTTAATTTAACATTATCGTATTTTCCTCGTCTAACAGTTTTCGTACCTTCTGTTAAAAAGTTCCAAAATATTAAGAGCGGGAGACAAAGAGCTTGGCAAAGTTGAAAAATGTAAAAAAATCGCTTGATACTCTCATGAAATTTTTCGTTCAAAGTTCCATGTTGTTGGGTGCGTTAAAGCTATTGCTCCAAATTTAATACCGTTTAATCAGTAACTTGGGCAATTATTTCGTGTAGGTTCAGTGGATGTGCCATCAATAAGAAAAAAGTTACGTGGACCTAAATCTTTGATACCAATTTTTTTCAATTTTAAATTTTTCGAGGTTTTTTGATTGTAGCTTTTGGTGCAAACTGTAATTTTAAAATTCAAATACACATGGTAAAAGCCCTTGTAAATATGCACAATGTGAGACTGATTCGAGTGATGTGCTCGCAATGGTTACGAAGCTGCAGCTCTCCAAAGATGGGAAGAAAAAACGTGAATTTTTTAAAAAATCTGTTTTTTGCGAGGCACACTCCCAGTTTTATTCCGATTGGTTCCGAATGCTTTTTGAACTTTATAATTTACCATTTCCCACTTGATTTACAAACGCACCCAAAAAATATTCAATTGCAAAAATTTTATGAACTTTTTAAATTTTTTGCAAAATTTCGATATTTTAGTTTTGCATTATTTGACAGCCAAATGTGCATGGCTGAAAGTTGAAAATGTAGAAACAATGGTATGTGCAAATATAACAAATCATGGAAAGCAACATTGATCAAAAGTTAATATTGGCGAATTCCGCGGCGTTTT
This sequence comes from Pegoplata infirma, assembly GCA_963921195.1. Classification (NCBI taxonomy): domain Eukaryota; kingdom Metazoa; phylum Arthropoda; class Insecta; order Diptera; family Anthomyiidae; genus Pegoplata; species Pegoplata infirma. The sequence goes on along the minus strand of CAWUER010000383.1, from coordinate 31,217 downwards.
TCTGTTTTTCGTTTTTTGTAAGGCACATTCAGGCCGCTTATCGAAATTGGTCAGTGAAAAGCGCGTTTGGTAGTATTTTTAATGCTTTATCTTCAATCCATTCGCACCCAAAAACAATTGACGTTTTAGTGGTTTTGGTGGTTTTAAAATGTTTGATACTTTTAAATTTAATGGTTATATTAAATCTTACATTACTTAAAATAAAGTAGAAAAGAAATGTATTTTGATAGATTTTGACATGTCTTATTCGAATAATATTTCAAAATTAGTCCATTGATTTTTGCAGTCGCGAAAATCGCGAAAAATCGCTAAAATTTTTTATAACCTTAATAAAATTAGTAATAACGTTTAAATATTTCGTAATAACCTTAATATTGTCATTATAAATCATACTTTAAATAGTTTTAATATTAAGTGAAGGACAACACTGTAAAATCAGACTTTAAATATTAAAAAAAAAATAAGTCAAAAATTATTAAATTCTTTTTTTTTTCAAAAATGTTCCCTTTAAACCACTGCTGTTTCTTACCTATTAGAGATAGAGTAATAGTGTTAACTAAGAATTTGTTGAGATTTTTTTAATACATTTGGTAATATTTTTCTAAAAAAATTAAACTGTTGGGAACATTTTTATTTCCAAAATATTGGAAATTGTGCTGAAAAAAAATTGGTTTAATGCAAATATCTCGATATTTAGCAAAGATTTTATGCATGTTTGAATGTGTATTTTAGCTCTAGGTAAGCATAATACAAAGTGGTATGTTTGGTTAACTTCGGATAAAAAATGTAATTTTGACAATTTTTTTTAAAATGTTAACTTTAAACCGCCATAGTTTTGGGTGCGATCGCTCAAATTAATGCACGCGAACGGATTTGAATTACTTAATTATAATGTTATTAACCTACAAAGACTTATCAATGTGCCACGAAAAAAAAATCGCAATTTTTTTTTTCTTAAATATTAAAAGTTAATGACAATTGCTCATATATATTATTGATCAGTGATCGATTCTAAGACATTCTAACGATGTCCGTCCGTTACAGTCCAAAATAAAAGAGCTAGACTTCCGAAGTTTGGCATGAATATATCTTATGGCCATAGGCTGATGCAGTTCGTAAATGGGCAAAATCGGACCAAGGGAAAAAAGTTCCGCCTTGGAAAACTAAACAATCCTTAGAAAAACCGGGTTTTTTTTGCAGGGTTTTTTTGTACTTTTGTTAAGCAAATTCAAAATTTTTGTGTCAACAGAAGTTCAGAATCCTGGATGTGGACCCAGTGGATTAAAAAAAAAAATTAAATAAAGTTTGACCCGCCCCTTTTGTGGGCGTGGAGATAAAAAATGTATTTTAATAATTATTATGTGGATTAAGTAATTGCAAGAATCATAATACATCTATTTTATAAAACCTACGCCAAGGGGGGAAGGTGTCCCCCAACGTCTCTCCCCAAACCCCCCCACCCCCTGGAATCTTTTTTTTTTTAATTTTTCTTACGTTTTGGAGGGTATAAAAGATTCGGCACAGCAAAATTTAACACTCTCACTTGTTAATATTATTTTGGTATCACCTTTTTTTTTTGTCAGAGACTTCTATTGATAACTTTTAAAGGGCCCTTTTGTCTTTTTTTTCTAGTCAGTTGTCAAAATTTTTTTAAATTTAAAATTTTGTATTTTCTTTATGGATTAGTAAGTTAGTCACATGTGCAGTAAAATATCTGTAAAATAAAATTCTGGTTTGCCAATTTTGTTAGTAATTTATCGATTTTTGACAATGGGTAAGAAAAATAACTAAAGAATGACCCGGTTATAATCTGGACGACTTATGTGCCTTATTACTTTTGAATGAAAAGACACATTTTTATAATTTATGTATCAAATTAAAGGAAATTTTTCCACTTTTTTTGGTACAGGTTTCAAGTTTGTAGGTTAAAAATTCTTTAGTACAGACGTCATTAACCGAAAAAAAGATGAAGAAATTTTGCACATCCTTCGGTGCTACCTCTGCATCAAACTTAACATTAAATTTAACAGTATAATACATATTTTGCTTCTTTATACTCTCCTTCAATTTATTTTTTTTACATTTGGCAAATTTTTTTCTATTGGTTAAAATTGTGGGCAAAACTCATTTTTTACTCCATGTGATTTCTAACATCAAATTTGACGCAGGTTTCATGTGGCTACCTTTAAACTTCGTTAAAACATTAGTGTTTAAAAAGCGAAATCATGTTTAGGCATCGAACTTCGATTTTCTCTTGCGGCTTTAGTCATTTACCCAGTCGGCAAAAAAAATCACACCTGACATACTGCTGACTCTCCCTTTATAAAATCGCTGACATCTTCATACAATTTTTCAAAATGTCATCAATGACATGTCAGCAGTTGGTCAGCACATGTTTAAACGAATTGTTAGTGGCCACCGATACTGGTGGACACTGCTGACCAACTGCTGACATGTCATTGATGACATTTTGAAAAATTGTATGAAGATGTCAGCGATTTCATAAAGGGTGAGTCAGCTGTATGTCAGGTGTGGATTTATTTTGCCAACTGGGTATCGCTCCGTAGAACTTTAGTCCTACAGGATTCATTCGAGGGAGGTATGTTTTTTTCAACTTGATATGTGTTTTTTTTTTTTCAAACTTGGGCTAAAACGATATTTTCTACGCGTTTGTGGTTTTAAATTTATGCTTCCTATAGCCCCGTAAGGATTCAAAACACTAAGCACTGTAAATTTTAGAATTTTAAAAGTTTAAGCAATTTCTGAACAGCTGTGTTTCTCAAAAAACGTGAAAGTGTGCAAAATTTCTTAATCTTAATTTTACTTAATAGCGTCTGTACGAAAAAATATTTAACCTACAAACTTGAATCCGGTACCAATAAAATAGGGGAAAATTTTCCTTTTATTTGATAAATAAATTATAAAAATGTGACTTTTCATTCAATACTTATAAGGCACATAAGTCGTACAGATTATAAGCGGGCCATTCTTTAAAACAAAGTTAAGGGTGAACTTTTAAACTAACATATTTTGATGAGTTTATAAGTAAACAAATGCTAATAAAATCTTACCTTTCTTGGATGTATCATATATCGCTGTCCGGATAACTTACGAACAAACAGCGTAAAACTCGCATTTTATAAACGAATTCGGCTGAACCCCATAGAAAAATCTCACTGCTTTTAAGCAGTTATCAATCCTTTGTGATATTATTACAAATTTATTTTTTAATTCATGATTAAAATAAATTTAATGTTGCCAACAAATATTTATGTGTGCGTATAGAGACATCAAACACTTTAATAAAAACAAAAAGATTAACATTTACATAATCATCTTACTCATTCTCGAAAATACTGGTTTGACAGTTAAGTGAAGTTGCCATATCGTAAATAGACAGCGCCATCTGTTTGTCAAATACATAATATAACACAATACATCCTACATGTCCTGCTGATTATATAATAATAATAGTTTGATCATATGATTAATTATTTTTATTTATTCTTTATTACAACTCATTTTTAATAAATTCAACCTAACTGAGAACTGGTATTAATGACCGTCGTCTCGTTGTAGCGAAAAAAAAACCATGGGTTCTCGTGGGAATCGAACCCATGACCCCACGTTGAAAGGCTAGCACGCTACCAACTAGCCTACGGGGGCCCTAGCTGATCATTAAGGGTGGGATAGTGTTGTGTGAGATTTTAAGCAGCAATATTTGGAAGCGCTAGAACCGCTCATTTTGTGAGGTTGGTAAAAAAAGTGTATGAGCCAAAAAATGGGGGAGGTCGGATAGGATCTAGGGGTCGCTCATCGGGGTCAAAGTTGGGCGTAGGGGGGAAAAATCCACAAAAAGCCCCAAAACTCCCCTGGTTTTGCTCCTAGAGGGGTCAAATGTGAGACCGGCCCCCATTATTTTTTCCCCATGAACACTTTTGCTAAACATACCTAAGCCCTATCTCCAATCCCTAAGGGGGGTCCCATACAAAGGTTCAATTTTTAAAAAATCTTCCTTATACCGCTCTAGCTGTCCTAAAAGTCACCCTAGAGGAATCAAATGTATGACCGACCCCCAATATTTTTTCAACCCCAACATTTTCTTAGACCATACCTACCCCCTATCTTCAATCCTTAGGGTGGTCCCCATACATTTTTTTTTATTTTTTCTTAAATTGTCATATTAAATCAGCTCCTACCGGTCCAATGGTGCCTCCTAGAGGGGTCATTATCAAGACCAACCCCCATTAATTTTTAGCCCCCAACACTTCTTTTCAACATACCAATTCCATATCTCCAATTCCTAAGGGGTCTCCCACACAAAACGACATTTTTGTAAATCTTCCTCCCACCGCTCTAACTATCGCAGGGGTGACCCTAGAGAAGTTAAATGTGTGACCAACCCCCAATATTTTTTCAGCACCAACATTTTCCCCAAACAAACCTACCCTCTATTGTCAAGCCTTAAGGGTGTCCCCACACAATTTTTTATTTTTTAAATTTTTTTTTATAAAATTTGCGCCTACCGCTCCCACTGTGCCTTTTAGGGGCGGGAAATGCAGACTGACCCCCATTAATTTTTGCCCTCTACATTTTTTTTGAACATACCTACGCCGTATTTCCACTTTGTAGGGGTGCTCCCCTGGGGAAAACTAAGTGTTTGAAACCAAATTTGGCAAAACGTCTGGACCAGGAGTGCTAATTTTTGCGCGTATTAAGGACCAGTGGGAAAATATAAAAGACAAACCGTACAGTCTTGGCATATAAGATGATGAAGTGGCAGGCAACATACCAGCTCAAGTCCAAACTGACATCAAGTTGTTTTGTTGGGCTCATATAAAAGAAAAGCAACCCAGAGACGACTACAAGGAGTTTCTTGAAATTGTTTTATTATACCTTGGCGAAAATATTCCTAATAAGCATTTTAGCCCACCAGGACCCATCAGTCATGCTCGATGGATGGCAAAAGCCATATATTGCCTAAAAATGTTTTTGTTCCGAAAATATATCGGTTTGGCCAAAAAAGAATTAAGTGCACTTCTTGATGTGACCGTTTTCATCATAACAATTTACGTAAAAGCTTGGTTTAGCGCTACCAAAGCAACAGAAGCTCCAAATAATGATTTGAATTTTTTGAAAGCGATTGCCAATTATGCTTCAATTGATAAGATTCTGTCGCAACGATTGGTCAAGAGATTCTGTGGACATCTCTGGTATCTCAGTGGCGAAGCTGTTGCTCTCGCACTATTTGATCCGAATATCTCTTGTGAAATAAAACGAAAAATGTCGAATGCAATTCGTATATTTGAAGAAGAGAAAGAGGAATTGGAGGAAGAGTTATCTGACGATGAGATGGACGAATCCTCTAACGAAGACAGCGAGGAAGAAGAAGACGATGATATCGGGGAAGAAGATGCCTCAGAGGATAGCGGCGACAGTGGCAACAAGGATTGTAATCCTCCAGTACATGTTGTTGGATTCGAAGGTGTGAAAAGAATTAACATGGCATCGAAACAAGTGAATCAAGAACTCATGAAAACTGATTTATGCCACTACGTCACACCTGAGACTCCAAAATTTTTTGCACGCTTCGGAATAACAACAAATTTCATTGCTTCTGATCCAAATACTTGGGAAAATCGTCAGGACTACCAGCGAGCGCTGCAAATATTACGTAAATTACATGTTGTCAACGACGCTGCCGAAAGAGGCGTAAAATTAATAGAAGACCGAAAATCGGAAACAATATCCATCACACGATAAAAATAAAATAATTTGATTTATAGTTATATTATTTATCATTTTTTATTATTTTCAAGTTAAAAAAAATATTTTTTTACGCTTAACAAAAGTTACTATTAAATTACAAATAAAACACCTCGGATTTCTCGATAAAATAAATAAAAAAATTGTGGGGTAACACCTTGAAGATAGAGGGTAGGTATGTTTGAAGAAAATGTTTTGGCTAAAAAAATATATGGGCAGGTCATACATTTGACTTCTCTACATACATTACTAATTTAGTTTTCCCCAGGGGAGCACCCCTACAAAGTGGAAATACGGCGTAGGTACACACAAAAAAAAAAATTTCAATTTCAATAAAAAAATTCACGAATTCAATAAATAAATTAACTAAAAAAGCCGTGGTGAAGATTTTCACGAATTCAATAAACGCATTTGTAAGTCGTTTGCTGAAAATAATTTCAATGAAGGGATTTCAAGATTCAATAAAAAAGTTTATTGATTTATATTTTTTTTTTAATATTTTTAGAACTAAAGAAAAAAAAATATTTTTTGTTTTATTTATTTTTATTTTATTATTTAATTCTTTTATTTATTATACTTTTCTTAATTGTCATTGTTTCCAACAAGCTTTGAACAGCATACCTCATGCTTACAATGCTTGCCGTTTATCCAACTGAGCTACAACATGTCAACAAGTTACTACGCATAAAATCATTTTGTTTTTAAATACAAGTAAACAAGAATTCTGGAACACTCACCTAATTTTGTCAGTAATGGTAACAGAAGAAATTATCAGTTGAAATTAAAACAAAAAAAAAAAATACTGACAAATTTAGTTGAGTGCATCACTTTCATTCTCTAACTTATAACAGTAAAAATATTTAACCCACAACTATACACACACACACGCATTCACAAACAAATTGTGTTTTTATTTCTTTTTTGTTCTTGCTTGTAAGCAGATGACAGAATTTAGCCGACAAAACTATAACACTGTTTTGGCGTTATGCGCTAAGCGGTGGATAAACTTATTACTTTTTTTGGGGGTCGTTGGTTCGAATCCCCATCAGACCCAACTTTTTTTTTTTTTTTTAATATTTTTTGTTTTTTTTAAGGTATTTCTTTATTTTAATTCTGTTTTATATATTGTTGGACTTTATATTTTATAACTGAAGTTTTTTATTTATTTCGGTTTTGAGTCCATTATTAATTATTTCTGAGAAATAATTATTTTTGTTGTACAATGAGAAAATCTGAAAAAATTAATTGACAACACAGGCTAAGTGGAGATGTCGACAGCTTTCGGAAGAAGCCACCCTTCCTTCGTCAGCACTCTTCGATTGTCACTGTAGGTGTGTAAGATTAAGATCAGCTATTTAAACGTACATTAAGGTGAAAAAGCGAACGGGAATTATATCACATTTCATTACCCATATGTTACGTTTAGCACGAACTTAATGAATCTATTTTTAACTTTTTCCAACACAGTTGTAATTTCTTACACTGTAGTAGATTTTCTCAGAGTTGCAACCCTTAGTAGGACTTTTCAAGTCTTGAAAAATGTCCGTTAGGTTTGAATTTATATTTCGTATTTCTAATTCTTAGAAATATTACTAAATTGCATTGTACCTTATGAGTTGAGTTTTAATTCTGTTTTATATATTGTTGGACTTTATATTTTATAACTGAAGTTTTTTATTTATTTCGGTTTTGAGTCCATTATTAATTATTTCTGAGAAATAATTATTTTTGTTGTACAATGAGAAAATCTGAAAAAATTAATTGACAACACAGGCTAAGTGGAGATGTCGACAGCTTTCGGAAGAAGCCACCCTTCCTTCGTCAGCACTCTTCGATTGTCACTGTAGGTGTGTAAGATTAAGATCAGCTATTTAAACGTACATTAAGGTGAAAAAGCGAACGGGAATTATATCACATTTCATTACCCATATGTTACGTTTAGCACGAACTTAATGAATCTATTTTTAACTTTTTCCAACACAGTTGTAATTTCTTACACTGTAGTAGATTTTCTCAGAGTTGCAACCCTTAGTAGGACTTTTCAAGTCTTGAAAAATGTCCGTTAGGTTTGAATTTATATTTCGTATTTCTAATTCTTAGAAATATTACTAAATTGCATTGTACCTTATGAGTTGAGTTTTAATTCTGTTTTATATATTGTTGGACTTTATATTTTATAACTGAAGTTTTTTATTTATTTCGGTTTTGAGTCCATTATTAATTATTTCTGAGAAATAATTATTTTTGTTGTACAATGAGAAAATCTGAAAAAATTAATTGACAACACAGGCTAAGTGGAGATGTCGACAGCTTTCGGAAGAAGCCACCCTTCCTTCGTCAGCACTCTTCGATTGTCACTGTAGGTGTGTAAGATTAAGATCAGCTATTTAAACGTACATTAAGGTGAAAAAGCGAACGGGAATTATATCACATTTCATTACCCATATGTTACGTTTAGCACGAACTTAATGAATCTATTTTTAACTTTTTCCAACACAGTTGTAATTTCTTACACTGTAGTAGATTTTCTCAGAGTTGCAACCCTTAGTAGGACTTTTCAAGTCTTGAAAAATGTCCGTTAGGTTTGAATTTATATTTCGTATTTCTAATTCTTAGAAATATTACTAAATTTCTTTATTTGAAATTACTATGTGTGAAAAAAAGAAACACAACAAAACTTGCCGACGGAGTGAGTTGAACATAGTTTTTTTTTTTTTAATTCCAATAAATTTTTTTATTGAAACAATAAAAAATTTTATTAAAAATATTTTTATTTTTAATAAACGTGTTTATTAAAATTTTCTTAAATATTTTTTTTTCTGTGTATGTTCAGAAAAAATGTAGGGGGCAAAAATTAATGGGGGTCATCTGCATTTACCGTTCCTAAAAGGCAGAATGGGAGCGGTAGGCGCAGATTTTATAAATAAAAATTAAAAAATAAAAAAATGTGTGGGGACACCCTTTAGGCTTTAAAATAGAGGGTAGGTTTGTTTGGGGAAAATGTTGGGGCTGAAAAAATATTGGGGGTCGGTCACACATTTAACTTCTCTAGGGTCACCCCTGCGATAGTTAGAGCGGTGAGAGCAAGTTTTACAAAAATGTCATTTTGTGTGGGAGACCCCTTAGGAATTGGAGATATGGAATTGGTCTTGATAATGACCCCTCTAGGAGGCACCATTGGACCGGTAGGAGCTGATTTAATATGACAATTTAAGAAAAAATAAAAAAAATGTATGGGGACCACCCTAAGGATTGAAGATAGGGGGTAGGTATGTTCTAAGAAAATGTTGGGGTTGAACAAATATTTGGGGTCGGTCATACATTTGATTCTTCTAGGGTGACTTCTAGGACAGCTAGAGCGGTAGGAGCAAGATTTTTTTAAAATTGAACCTTTGTATGGGACCCCCCTTAGGGATTGGAGATAGGGCTTAGGTATGTTTGGCAAAAGTGTTTAGGGGGAAAAAATAATGGGGGCCGATCTCACATTTGACCCCTCTAGGAGCAAAACCAGGGGAGTTTTGGACCTTTTTGTGAATTTTTTCCCCTCTACGACCAACTTTGACCCCGATGAGCGACCCCTAGATCCTATCCGATCTGCCCCATTTTTTGGCCCATGCTTTTTTTTTACGAACCTCACAAAATAAGTGGTTCTAGCGTGTCGAAATCGAAAACTCGTGCACTATCCCACCCCTACTGATCATATAAATATTGAAATGTAAAAAAGTAAATGCGGTCAATATAATGAAAAAAGTGCGACTCATTACTAATGAAGGTACAGTATACACAAAAAAAGGGCATAGCACTTCTAAAATTTCATTTAGTAAATCAAATAACATTAATAAGATTTACAACATTTCAAGTCAAAAAAGAGGCCCATATAATGGGCTATTTGCGAGTGAAATACCATATTAGAGGTATTCCAACTTGGCGTGCTAACCATTTTGTTTAAATTCTGATTAATTTTTATTAAAAAATACATTTTTTTTCAGCCTTTTAAATATTTTGAGTAGGTCTATTCTAGCTCGAGGTCATTATTTTCTTTCTAATAAAACTATGATATTCTAATAGAATAATTTTCAAGAAAAGTATTTTTCTGTTTTAAATTTATTTATGTGGTCACTGTTGTTTTTTTGTGGGTTATTTGACGATCGTGATCTTACACTCAACATAAAAATTCTGTAAAATGACTCTAATCTTAATTCAATAAATATTTGACAGAGTTTTCTGTCAAAATACAGATTTAAAGAAAATACTTTGTATTTTGTTGTGACAAAAAAAAACAAAGTTTCATCTGTTAAATTACTTTTAACTTTGTAATCTTAATTTTACAGACACTTTAACAGAGTTTTCTGCTAAAATGCAGATTTAAGCGAAATACTCTTTATTTTTTAAAACCAAAAAACTAAGTTTTATATATATTTTTACTTATTTTTACGTAATCTTAATTTCTTAATTTCATAGTTAAAAACAGAGTTTTCTGTAAAAACACCAAAATTTATCTGTATTTTTTTTAGAAAATTTTAAAAAAAGTATCAAAAAATCATTTCAAAAATCTTATAAAAATTTTACAAAACAACATGTATTTTACTAAACTCTGTAAATTTACAGTTTTTTTTTTCTGTAAAATTTTGGTTGCATCAAATGCATTTTACACATATATGTAAATTTACAGAGTTTTTCTTTGTGCAATGGTGCTTTATTTAACTAATATTTTACTAAAAACTCTGTAATTAAACATTTTTTTTTTGTCAAAATCATTTTACAGAGTTTTATAGTAAAATTACCAAGAAATGTTGCTAGCTGGAAAAGTATGGTGTACTCTGTTAAATTAGCAGAGTTTTTCTGTAATTTAACAGAGTTATTATTTTGAGTGTACTACGATGGTGCAATTTTCGTCTTTTAATTCTCAATGGGAGTGGAGTCGTATTAATATTTTAGTGTAAACATTAGCGATTTGTCATATAAATTCCCTTTGGTACTTGGAGTACAGGGTTTTTATCTTGACAATGGAGTCTGATAAATTCCGAAGCACGTGTCGATTAAGTTTTTGGTTTTTCCTTGTTTGTTACTTTTAATCATTTTTATTTCGGGAAAACGAATGATTGGTCCGTTGTTCCCTATCCTAGTGAATGGGCTGCCTCCTCAAAGTCTCTAGGACGACTTATATTGCAAACTGAGAACGGGCTCGGTTTACGTTACCAAGTAGTCCGCCTAACTGGGACTGTGCATGTCGCCGTTGATTCGATATGAATTCATCCGCCGCCAGTGCTTCAGTTTGTCCTTGGTATCAAACTGTTGCTAAATTTTGTTCCACCTCAGGTATTTCATTTTCCTGATACCACCCATAATTGCTTATATGGGAAGCATTCCCCTATTCGAAAGGGGAGGCGCCCGATAGAGGACCTAGCAAACCCCCACGGTTTGCTAGGTCCTCAAACAAATATGGGGATATCCTGAGTCCATATTTGTTTATAATACTAATAGACGACATTTTGAAAACATGTAAAAGTAAATTTAAGATGGCAAATATTGGAAATTGGAGGATGCAACAAGTCAAATTGTCTGCTCTGGCATACGCAGACGACATTGCGCTTATGGCAAACTCGGCCGAAAATCTTCAAACTAACACTTATAAGTGATGATGGCAAACCTGACAAAAATCTGAACAATCGAGTTTCCGCTACTGGAAGACTATTTAATGCTCTAAATGGAAACTTCATCCGAAAGAGAGAGGTTACGGCAAAAACAAAACTTGCAGTATACAGGTCAACGTACATTCCCACTTTAACATATGGTTGCGAAACCTGGGCACTTACTGACAACCGACAGAGGCGAATACAAACATCCGAAATGAGATTCCTAAGAGGTGTGGCTAATAAAACTAGAAGGGACAGGATCCGAAACGAACAGCACAGAACAAACCTCCAAGTAAACCCAATAAGCGAAATAATAGACCAACAGAAAATGAGATGGTTTGGTCACGTTGCGAGAATGCCAGCAGAACGCCTCCCAAGACAAGTATTTGAAGCAAGATGCGAAGGAAAAAGACCAAGAGGAAGAAAACGATTGACTTGGGAAAACTCTTTGCATCCAGTATTCCAAAGACGAAACATCAATCCACACAACGCTAGATCCGTAGCAGCTGACAGACAACATTGGTGAACTCTTTGTAAAAAATCCCCACACTGAAAGGTAGACGGGGTATGGATTAAGTAAGTAAGTGTCGATTAAGACTTGCAAAGATGACCACATAAATAAATTTAAAACAGAAAAATATTTTTTTGAAAACTATATCATTGTTTTAAAGAAAAAAATGACCTCGAGCTCGAATAATATGCTCAAAATATAATATTTTGAAGGTCGAAACAAATGGTTAGCACACCAAGGTGGTGTACCATACCCCTAATATGGTATTATACTCGCCGCTATTAGCCAATAGATTTAAGCATTTGTATTGTCCTATCAAGAATCGAGTGTAAATCTGTTTTTAATATTTTTTTTTGTTGGTTATTTGACAATCGTGATCTTACTACGATGGAGTCGTTAATAACTCAAGACATATTGCCTCTTTTGGCAGCCTGAGATAGGTTTTCAACCCTGTTGGGTTGACCTCCTAGCCTATGAAGCAGGAGGTCGTGGGTTCGATTCCCACCAGAACCCTTAATCGATTATTTCGATAGAACGGGACGACGGACATTGTTTTCAGTTTTTGGTTGTGTTTAAATTATTAAAAACATTTTTTAATTAAATAATTAACAAAAATATAAAATATGCCAATGTTAAATTTGACCAAGTAGAAGTATAACGTAAAAAAACAAACAAAATCCATTCCATACAAATCGAACCCAATTAAAATAAATTTTTTTCTGAAGATCGGGTGGCGACAAAGGCTTTCCTTGTTAGCCATACCTGAGGTAAATTTTCACAAATTAGCTATAATGATACAGCTAGATCCTGAAGATTCGTCAGAACGAAAAGTTTAAATCGCCAGAGCGATCTTAGCATTTTAATGATTTCCGAGGCAATTTGGAGCAGTTTTTACTTACTTATTGTTACAAAATAATGTCGAAAACAATAATATGTTTCCCCTTAATGTTCTTAATTTACAAACAACATTTGTAAACATTTCCAGTAATGAGATAGAAATTTTATTACATTGCAAAAATCCATTTTTTTAAATTAAATTTTTATTTTTCCATTTTCTTTCTTTGTTGGTTTCCTTTAGTAATTTGTCTGATGCATGATATGAAAATGTAAACAAATTTTCAAAACAAAAATGAAATGATTTTCTGCAAATGTCAATGTACCAGAATGTGTTTTTTTTTTTTGAGATTTTCTTTTCTTAATGCCTTGCGGCAAATTGTTCATTTTTAATATGAATTTATTTTAAAAAACAAATATTGTATGTAAGTACTTTTATATTTATTATTTAAAACGTGTTCTATTGAAATTTAAAATTAAAATCTATAAGAATTGTATTCACAATTTTATTTACCAATTATGACATTAATGCAAACTAAGTAAATTTTTTGCTTAAAAGAGCTAAGGCGCGTACGTAGAGTTTGTTGGAGGTTCAATTTTCTTACCAAAAAAAGGAATCACAGGAATTAAGTTTTTATAGTAACAATAAGTAACCCCATTAACATTTTTAAAACCGATTCTAACAACACTTAATCTGCACTAAAAAATCAAGCCTTATATGTACACTTAAAATAATTACTCTGTTAAATACTCTGTAAAATGACTGTATTCGACAGATAGTCGACAATGTTATCTGCTGAAATACAGATTTTAAGAAAATACTTTGTATTTTCTTTTGAGCGAAAAACAAAATTTTAACTGTAATATAACTTTTTACTTTGTAATTTTTATTTTATAGATATTAAAAAGAGTTTATTGTTAAAATACAGTTTTTAAAAAAAATATTTTGTTTTTTTCTCGTAACCAAAATATTTAATTTCATCTGTAATTTTACTTATTGCTCTATAATACAGTTGTCAAATAAAAATCTCTTCAAAAAACTTCTAAATTTTTCAACCCGTCTTTAAAAAGAGTATCAAATTACAATAAAATCTGGTAAATTTTACGAGGATGTCGTGTAATATTGGCGGAAAAAATGTTTTTTTTTTATGTTAAAAAAAAAATTGATGAAAATAAAAAAAAATTGATAAAAAAAAAAACAAGTAGAAAAGTTAAACTCGACTAGGCCGAATCTATGAAAACCTTTCACAATGCCATTTTTAAAGGATAGTAAATTTTCTAACGTGAACAACATAACATTATTGATTAGAAATATTTTATTTTGTGTAAAAAAAACTTTTTTTAAGTAATTTTTTTGAGTGTCAAATTTTTTTTGAGTGTATTTATACCCTACACCACACTGTGGTACAGAGTATAATGAGTTTGTGCTGATGTTTGAAACTATCCGAAATATTGGTCCTGTACCCACTTTTAAGTATACCAATCGACTCAGAATCACTTTTTGAGTCGATTTAGCGATGTCTGTCCGTCCGTCTGTCTGTCCATGCAAACGTTGTAAACACGATACAGGTCGCAATTTTTAATCAATTGACTTGAAACTTAAGGCTCGTTTGGCCCAAGGACGAAGCCTATTGAAATTGGGAAACATCGGTCCATATTTCGACCTAGCCCCCATACAAAGGTCCTCTTTAGTTTTGGCTCAAATGACTCTAATAACCGCATTATAATAGGTATATTTTCGAAATTTGACAGGTAATCATGTTTTTTTTTTTGTTTGTGTTTTTCTGATTGAAGAAGAAAATTGTGTCTTCTAAAGATTAAATTAAATGTGGATTTACCCTAGACCATGGTTTCTGTAGCCACTTCTACGTCATCAGTAGGCAATTACATTAAATTGATTTTTTGATATTTGCTAGAAAAATTCTTTATATGTTTTTTTATCAAGACTAGCCTGACATGAGCTTCGAACCTGTGTCGTTAAATCACTCATGTTTTGTATACCGAAGCTTTAACCACTAGGCTATACTCGGTGTTTTTTATCTACACAAATCACCATTTCGAATTTTAAAGAAATCGGACCGGTTCTTCTTGCAGCCCCCATACAAACCACCTTCCCGATTTTCACATAAATCTCTCAAATTTCATGAAAATAAAAAATATTTAATTAAAATTCTGTTTATGTATGTTAAACGCATACATTAACAACCTTATGAAATCTGATTATTATCGGACTATTTTTGGACTAAGACCCGCCCCATTTGAAAATTTTGCCCGATATTCAGTTAAAGCGGTATATTGTCAGCAGAAAGAATCCTATTTCACTCAAATTTGATTTGTGAGTGTTTTTTTTTTATACTTATTAAAGATTTGACAAAATATAGATCAAATCAGTCCGTGTTTGAACTTGGGACCCATTTTCCGGGAAACTCTGGTGTAGGGTATTATATGGTCGGTCTTGACCGACTATAATTTTCTTACTTGTTTTTTTTTTTTTTTTGTTTTGGTGTAAAAATATTTTTGATTGACAAGTCACACAGTTATAAAATATTTGTGTGACTTACCAATGTTTTTAAAACGAGTTTAACGGGTTTTCAACACGTGAATTTAAGATGAAACTAACTGAAATTCACGGTTTTGATAACTTTTTAACTACTGGACCAATTTGGCTGAAATTCAAAATGAACCAGGCCAAACTTCAGCAATCTGCTGCTTTTTCTGCTGCTTTTCGAAAGTGCTGTTTATCTCGTAAATTCGAGAAAAATCCTTGCCGAAATGCAGTATTTTGCTCATAACTTTTGAACCACTGGACCGATTTCACTGGATTTCAATACCAACCTGACCAGGTAAATGTCCATCATATATGCCAAACGTCAGGAGCCTCCGTAACGTCTTTCAAAAGTTTGCGTGTTTTCAACAGACAGACAGACGGACGGACAGACATTGCTAGATCGTCTTAAAATCGATCGAGGATCATGAATATATACTTTATGGGGTCCTAGACCAATATTTCGAGGTGTTACAAATGGAATGACAAACTTATATATACCCTCATCACTAGAGTGGAGGGTATAAAAATTTAGGATTTTTTTGTGAGAAAATAATTATGTTACGTTTTATTCTGCTGGTGAAAAACATTGTTATTCACCAGCAGGTGAATTATCGTCCAAGTTACAAATCGGAGTTAAAAACGTGCATAATTTTTAAAATTAGACATCAGCCCAAAAACATTATCATGGTCGCTGTTCCAAAAAAAGTAATTCACATAAAAAATGTGAAAATGAAAATTTCCGAATTTTTTTGGTGTTCTAGATTTCACATCCGAATTTCTTTTTCGTTTTGTTTCACATAAATAAAATTTGGTGAAAGTGAAACGAATGCACTTTTTTCCTTATAATTTTTTAAATTTTAATTATTCGATTTCAACTTCGAATGAAAACGTGATCAACAAAACACTAAACTTGATTTCATGTGATTCGGAAATTTCCATGTGAATTGAAAAGTTGTGAAAGGCAGAACAGAGGCCCATGTTAAAAAAAAACTTATAAAATAACAAGAAAATCTTGTAACTTTAATTTTTGGCTACCTGCTATTTTACGAGAACTCCTAGTAAAAATTACAAGCTGTTTTATAATTTACAAGCTTTTACCAATAAAATTTTAAATTTATAACCTTTTTTGTGACTTTATTAGGTGATTATCTATCTTTTTTTTAAATTTGTCTTCAAAATTTTCTTCAGGCAATATTTCCCTTTCATCCAGCAGACGAATTGCTTTCGTATCTCTTGGCATATTGCCTTCTCGACATGATTTCTAATAACGAATATTTCTTCCGCAATACGAAGAGGATATTTACTGCAATACAATTTATCTTCCAGGCAATACGCTAGGATATCTTCTTCGTGTCGAAATTCTTGCAGTGTAGTAGTGATATCTCATTGTACTGATATGAGCCGTGTTGGTATTATAAATGAACACAATTCTTAAATTATGTTCGTTTTATTATCTCAATTATTTAATTTGATTTTTTTAAGATAAATATACTTTAAAACTAAGTTAAATAAAAGCATATAAATAAATATAACATTTGATTTGTACATATGCATAAGCATATTTTCAGCAATTATTTAAATAATAAATTTTTTTGCAAATATGTATTTCAAAAATCAACTTTAATAAAATACACATTGGTCTGTTTTGGCATGGACATTTAATTAATATATTTGAAATATCTGCACTTGGGCATAGCTACGAACATCATAAGAAAAAATGTGGAGTCCCAGTCGTTAATTTTTTTATTCATAAAACTGTGTTCATACAACTCTTTAAATATCAAATTAAAGAATAACACTTTCAAGGGAAGTAGCCCTACCGTTATACACCGCCTTGCCTGAAACCGAATATATGAAGGGCTTATTGTAAGAACTCGGTAAGCAACATTTCATTTTAGGGTGTTTTTTGCCTTAAAACTTTTAAAATAATGTAGAAAATATAACTTTAGCAGAACTTTATTCTCAATTATATAAAATTTCTAATAAACTTACAATTAGTTAAAATAATCTCAAAATAGGCGCTCTATTTTTTTTTTTAATAATTTAACCTTGAATTTTAAGGCAAAATTTATATTTTTTTGAAAAACCATTAATGCCATTGAAAAGGTCGTCAAAAATACTTAAAAAATCGTTTTTTAAAAATAAATTTTTGTCGCATCAAAGTGTCAATAAAAATTCAGCAAATATGATCTTTGCAAAAAAATGAAAACTTCCCATTTCTGTAACTCTAAAAATATTTCAATGAATTTTTTTTTTTTTTTTAACTTTAGACTACCTATTATTATCCTAACATTTTTTTTTATATCTAAATCGGTTTTTTGGTGTGGACCCAGCAAAACTTAGATTACCAAATAAGGTATAAAATAAGGTATAGGATCTCTTATTTTATACATTGCAGCATTGATGATTTTAACAGGCGATGAGACTCAAAGTAATGCATCCACATTATCACAAAGAATACCAGTAAGGTATAAAATAAGTCATAAATTTATAACGAAGAATACGAGTAAGGTGTAAAATATATGATATTTTATAGGTTACGAGAAATGAAATAATATAGCATACCAGAAGATAATTTATAAGGTGTTACGAGTAGTGAAAAAGTAACTATGTATTAAATTTACTCACGTGATTGTAAGTGAGTGTAAGTACCACCACCCATTACCAAAGTTTTGCTGGGGACCGTTGACGCGTTTTGCCATATACTTCTGTTGTTAGTGCTTTTGCAATTTTTCGTTTGTGTTATTTGCGGAGCAACTAAATAAACAATGCAGTTTCTTTTGTCGAGTTTTCGTAAGCGAAATAGGAATTAGCTCTTTGTTAGCTTTTTCGTAAGCGATCAAAGAAGACTTTGCCTCCATTACTTGGTAATGGAAGTTTTTGCTGGGTAAGGCAAATTGTCAGATTCTAAAAAAATTTTCGTACAGAAAAAGTTTTAAAAAACAAAATTATAATCTCAAAAAATCTCTAATCCATTTATTAAATGAGAACTTTTCAGATTCTGAGTCATTTTTGATGGTTTAAAAAAAAAACTAAACCTTTGATCAAGAATTTTCTTATTCTGAGACATCTGTCGTATAAAAAAATTTTTGATTCTAAAAAATTTTTCGTATAGAAAAATTATGAGACACTGAAAATTTTTCGTGCAGAAAAATTTTCGGATTCTGAGACAATTTTCGTATTGTTGTTTTTTTTAGATTCTGAGACATTTTTGTAAAGGAAAATTCTTCAAAAACATTTTTCGTGTAAAAAAATTTCCTATAATGTGGAAAAAAAGTTCCAGGTTCGGAGATTTTTCGATTAAAAAATTTGTCAAATTAAGCTACACTTGGAGTACAAAATATATTCTAATACGCATAGACTACACATTTCGCAATGCTTATGTCTTAATTTTTTTTTGGCAAAAACTGTAACTCAAGGGATTGAAGTATTTTTTAAAGTAATGAAATATGCTTACGTCCATTAGATTTTTATAATTAAATTCCTAACTAAATATATACATTTGCATTTTAAAGTCTATAAACATGCTGGTCGTACAAACAGTGATGTGCAAAATTATAAAATTTATGCTATTTTTTTACAGAAGAATTTTGCAGATTACCTAATGAACATGCAGTAACAGGCTGAAAAGCAGAGCTACACTCAAAAAAAGCCTTCGAATTTTGTACTCATGCCCAAAACTTTAAATCATGATAATGTTCTGCGGAAGATTTGGGTGTACTTGCCAAAGCAAAGTTTTTTTAGAAAAAATAATGTTATATTACTTTGCTATTCCATGCAAAACGAATCGAGGACCCCATTAAAAAACCAAAAGAGCTGTACATATCGTAAGTGACTGCAAAAATAAGTGCAAACAAGTATAAAAGTTAAATTCGGCCTTGCCGAATGTAGCGATACCTTCCACAATTTCAAAAAGATTATTGCAAAAAACTTTATTTAAAAGGAAATTACTTTTGAAAAAAAAAAAAAAAATCCGCGAAAAAAAATTTTAGTAAAAAAAAATCCGCGATTTTTTTTTTTTTTTTGTCAAAAAATATGTTTGCACTTGTTTAAATACCATTTGGTGTTCAATTATGTTCACATATGTCAACCAAAAGCCGAATTAAAGCATTTTGTATTTTTAGGTTATGTTGAATGTACTGAAATTTTTGAGGTGTGCTTACATTTTCGTTCATAACTTTTGAACCGCTGAACCGATTTCGCTCAAATGCAATACCAAACTTCTCGGGAGAACTTCCAATGTATATGTAAAGTTTCAGTCATCTCTGTGCAATATTTTGTCCGTGAGAGCATTTTCCACAGACAGACAGACGGACAGACGGACATCGCTAGAATGTCTTAAAATCGATCGGGCATCATGAATATATATACTTTATGGGGTCCCAGACCGATATTTCGATGAGTTACAAACGGAATGACAAACTTATATATATCCTCTATCACTAAGTGGAGGGTATAAAAAGTGTTTTTACATTTTGGAGATTATAAAAGGTTCGGCACCAAAGAATATAACACTCTCACTTGCTTTATGTACATTTGATAAACAAATGGAACATTTTTATGCGAAAAGCTTAGACTTGGTGAAAAAGTAGTTTTGGTAAAAAAAAAATATTTTTTTTCACGAAAAACAAAATTATGTTAAAAACAAGTAGAAAAATTAAATTCGACTTAATCGAATCTATGAATACCCTCCACAATGTTGTCTGATAGTAATTTTCTAAAAAAAATTTCAAAAAATTGCATTACAAATTTTTTATTAGAAATATGTATATTATTTGAGTCAAACTTTCTTTTAATCAATCAAATTTTTTTGAGTGTAAAATTTTTTTGACTGTCAACATTTTTTTGAGTCTGCCATTTCATTAAAAAAAAAAAAAAATAATAATGTGTACATTTTTTTTTGAGTGTAACATTTTTTTTTGAGTGTAAATATTTTTTTAGTGTACAATTTCTTTGAGTAACAAATTACTTTGTAAAATATTTTTGTTGTTTTATACCTATATGTAATACAAAAAAAAACTATTTCACATATTTTCCACTTTTTAAATTACTATCCTCTTCTTTAAAAACAAATTAACATTCAATCATACACATACTTTATTTGATTTTTTTCCCGTTACATACAGTTACACTAACAATAACAAAACAATAACAAATATTTACTTGTCTAACAACTAAACTGCACCCCACGACAAGAAAACAAACAACAACAAGTTTTACAAATCTGGTATTTCACCATTCCCTTAAAACTTGTTTAACGAGTTTTCAACAGTTTAAGGTGAAACAAATCTGAAATTCAGTGCTTTGCTTATAACTTTTGAACCACTGAACCGATTTTGCTGAAATTCAAAACCAAACAGCCATGGGGAACGACAAATATATATGCTAAGCTACAGCCTCCTCAGAATTTTCTTTCGAAAGTTATAGTGGTTTTAATCTTGTAAATTCGAAAAATACCCTTGCCGAAATTTACTATTTTGCTCATAACTTTTGAACCACTGGACCGATTTCGCTGGATTGCAATACCAACCTGACCCGGTAAATGTAGAACATATATGTCAAACTTCAGGAGCCTCCGTATAGTCTTTCAAAAGTTAGCGTGTTTTCAACGGACAGACAGACAGACGGACGGACGGACGGACGGACGGACGGACGGACGGACGGACATCGCTAGATCGACTTAAAATCGATCAAGGATCATGAATATATATACTTTATGGGGTCCTAGACCAATATTTCGATGTGTTACAAACGGAATGACAAACTTATATATACCCTCTATCACTAGAGTGGAGGGTATAAAAATTTAATGAACCCAGAATTTTTGGTGAAAAAAATTTTGATGAAAAAAAGTTTTTCATGATGAATTTGATGAAAAGAAAAATTTTTTGATGTAAAAAAAATTGATGAAAAAAAAATTTTTGATGAGAAAAAAATTGATAATAAAAAATTTGATAAGAAAACTTGATGAAAAAAATTGATGAAAAAATATGATAAAAAAAAAAAATTATGAAAAAAAATTTTAATGAAACAAAATTAGATGAAAAAAAATTTGATGAAAAAAAAAATTAAAAAAAAAAAATTGATGAAAAAAAAAATTTGATAAAAAAAAAAAAAAAATTGATGAAAAAAAAAAAATAATTTGATGAAAAAAAAAAATTTAATGGAAAAAAAAGTTTGGTGAAAAAAAAATTGATAAAAAAAAAATTATGAAAAAAAAAGTTTGACGAAAAAAAAAAAATTTTATATAAAAAATTTGATGGGAAAAAAGTTTGTTAAAAAAAAAAAATTGATGAAAAAAAAAAATTTGATGAAAAAATAAAATTTAATGGAAAAAAAAATTGATGACAAAAAAAAATTTATGAAAAAATTTTTTTTGTTGAAAAATAATTATGTTACTTTTTATTCACGAGCTGGTGAAAAACGGTTTTATTTACCACGAGGTGAATTATTATTCAAGTTACAAACCCAAGTTACAAAAATGTTTGGTTTTAAGAAAATTAAAACAGTAATTCCAATTTTCTTTTTTGTTAATCATTAGCTTATATAGTCAAACTGAGGTGGCGCACAGTGATTCGTTCCCATATATCGAGTGGGCAAAAATAGAATATTGGTCGCAGATTTCTGAAATTTGGTACACAAGCATTAAATTATCTAATAAAGAAAAAAACGAGTTTTTGGAAAAATGGGAGCAAGGACACGCCTACCCCCCATATATCTTGAAATTTAAATATGTGATTAAAACTACAAAAATGGTCACAAAATTCTTAAACTTTGTCATTGTTACCAATTTTGATAAAGTATTTTATGTGTAATTTTTTTTCTAAATTGAAGCAAGGACTCGTGTGGCTGCCATACATCCTTTTTCTTAAAAATATTGTAAATCGCTCAAAAATTACTCGATACCCTTGAAATTTTTTGTAAAAATTTGAATAAGCGATGTCAATGTGTGTGCCAAATTTCGCTGAAATCGGTTCTGCAAAACAAAAGTTATTTATATATCCTTTTTAAAAACTGCAATAAAGTGTTAATATAGTTTAATCACAAAAAAAATAGAAAGAGTTGTCAACGATTTTCCAAATTTGGTACGCAAGCACAAAATTAATTAATAGAAAAAAAAATAAAAATTTTGAGCAAATCGGTCGAAGGACATTTGTACCTGTCGTATATCCTGAAATTTAAAAGTGGAGTTTTAGCCACAAAACTTGATATAAAATTACTTAGTTATTGTCTTAGAAATTTAGATAACTATCGACGTACAACATTTGTATTTTAATCTGAGCAAGGACTCGCGTGGCTGCCATATATCCTTTTTCTTGAAATCGCTGTAACTATTTTAAAAATCTTTCAATTGCTATCAAATTTAAAATATAGATTAGATTAAATAGCGTTAATAAGTGTGCCAATTTCGTTGAGTTGCTTGCGGTAACAAAAAAGCTGTTAATATATCCTATTTTTAAATGTAGTCAAAAATATAAAAATACAAATAACTGCAAAAACAATTCATTCGCAACACTTAATTCCTATTGCATTACGAAAATAAATTTATTCAAAATAAGTTTTAAGTAAACTCGTTTAATACTTGCTTTATTTCTAAGTATATACTCCATTAATAACAAAAAACTTAAAAAAAAAAATTTTTTGGGTACTTAAAATTTTTTATTTTTTTTTTTTTGGTTTTTTGAAAAACTTAGTTATTTTTATTATTTGATCGTATAGAAAACAGTCCAGGATGTTAAAAAAATCAATAAAAAATAATTTTTAAGTACGAACTTTTTTTATGTATCTCAAAAAAATTTTGGTTTTGATTTGGGATACCAACGAAAATCAAATACTGGTTTTAAAGCAAAATGGCCCACTGTATACTTATTTTATCGAATTATTTACTATAAATTTATTTTATACAATACAATAAATCCCTTTATATAAAAAAACACTAAAATGTTGATGTATTTTTTAAATTTATTTACAGTAAATAAAATAAATAAAAAAAAAATTATCCAATTTTAGATTTTTTTAAAAAAATTTTTTTTTGCAATTTAAAAAAAAAAACTTAGTTATTTTTATTTTTTGATCTTATAAAACATAGTTGAAGCTACAAAAAAAAAATAAAAAACAAAAAAATTTTATTCACAAACTTTTTTTATGAAGGCCATTAAAATTTGGTAATTTTGGGGATTTTAGTAAAAGTCATAGATAACTTTTAAAGCAAAACGGCCCACGTATTACATAATTTTTTTCTGATTTTTTATTATATTTTTACAAAATACTATATAATATATCAATGTGTAAAGAAAAAATACTTACCCCCTATTCTAGAAAAAATTGTCATTATAACAATTTGTTATAGAATTTTGTATTTTGATTTCTCGCGATATTAATAATTTTTATTGATTCAAAAAATGTGTAAATACATAAATACAATTTGGCAAAGCCTTTGTCATGAAAAATGTTTTGCAAAATTCGCTAATTGTGAAGATACTTACATAGAAAATTTGCCTTGTTATAGTTTTGTCATTTATTATAGATGAGAATTTTCTTAGAATAGGGGGGTTAATATTGGATTTTTTTTCTAATATTTTTTCCATTAATAATATAGCTTTTGAAAAAAATTAAATAAAGACACAAAAAAAACCTAACTTTTTTCCAACTTCAGACCAAAACTTAGTTATTTTTATTGTTTTGCCTTATAAACCATAGTCCGAGCTATCGAAAAAGCGAAAAAAATAATTTTTTGACTCACGAACTTTTTTTATGCATTCCATCAAAATTTGTCAATTTTTGCCGATTCGGTAAAAAAAATATAGATTTCAGAGCAATACAAAAATGTATTTGAAGATTAATTCTAAAAAATAGCAATACAACTTTTAGCAAATATATTTAAGTAACTTTTGCAAAAAAAGTTCGTTGATTTCTTTAAAATTCGATTTTTTATAATTATTTTAGTAAACCTATAAAATTCAATTTTTTTGTTTACACACAATAGCGTTAAATTTCCATACTTTAGCGCCCTCTTGTGGCAACATATGACTTCTTAAAAATCAGAAAAGCACATATTTTTTTTAGTTTACTATTAAACTATAAAAATACAAAAAATCATCAACATTGAAGACATACTTTTTTTTTTGATTTTTGCCAATGAAACGAATCACTGTGTGGCGTCCTGCAACTTTTTAAAAATTAGACACCAGCCTAAAAACATTATCATGTT
This sequence comes from Pegoplata infirma, assembly GCA_963921195.1. Classification (NCBI taxonomy): domain Eukaryota; kingdom Metazoa; phylum Arthropoda; class Insecta; order Diptera; family Anthomyiidae; genus Pegoplata; species Pegoplata infirma. Next base: position 6,711 of record CAWUER010000383.1, on the reverse strand, counting down.
AAAAAAAATTTGTAAAATTACAAGAAAAACTTGTAACTTTTTTTTTGTTTGCTACCTGCTATTTGACAAAAATTTCTAGTAATTTTACTATCTTTTTACCAATAATTTCGTAATTTTACAAGTTTTTTACAAATGAAATTGAAAATTTACAAATTTTTGACACTATAAAATTTACAAGGTGGTTTCGTAATTTTACTAGAATTTTTGATACCTCCTATTTTACGAAAATTCCTAGTAATTTTACAAGGTTCTTACCAATAATTTTGTAATTTTACAAGTTTTTTACCAATTCAAAAGTTCTGCATAACGTCAGGTTTTTGAGAAAATTGAGGTCAAAGTTCACAAAAATTCACTTTTGTGCATTATTGAGAGCATTTTTTGTGATATTTTTTGATGATGTTCTAAGATTGTACCACTTGTTTTTCATTAACATTTCGATGCTGATTCTGAATATGGTTTTAAAATTTTTCAATCACGTCACGTTTTCGAGAAAATTGAGGTCAAAGTTCTCAAAAAAGAGTTTTTGGGCATATTTGAGAGCTTATAACTTTTTAACGGGTTGTGATAGAATGGAAATTTGAGTACCATTTTGTTAAGCTGAAAATGCCCTTTAATGGTGCATATAAAATTAATTAAAAAATTAAATGGAAAAATCTAATATTTCCTCCCTCTCTGTGGGCTTTCGGAACTTTTTTTAAGAGTTCAAAAAACAGCCATTGTATTATTTGTTTCTGTAGAATCGATCTGGAGGCTAATCATGTTAAACGAAAACGATTGACGATAGATAAACGACATCAAAATACATATCGTTTTGAAGGGACATTTGAAAGTTTTTCTTTATAATATTATTTAAGAGTGTTTTCTAATTCAGAAACATTAAAAAATTTGGTAACATTTTGTTTAGTTTAGGAGCAACAAGGCTCTAAAAATCGACGATAATCAACTACCATTTTACGTGATTCAGGCTCAGATTTGCGATATATTCAGCCGTTTTTGCACTGCAAAAAATTCAGCTCGAAATCCTTGAACCAACCACCCCAAGGTGTGAAAATTTTTCCAAAAAAAAAAATACCAGCATTCTTTTCAGCTCCCCTAAAGCCTTAAAAAAATGATGATACCCACAGATCAAATTTTTAAAATTAACTCTAATATGTATGCCTTCATTTTATGTGGAAGTTATTCAATTCATTTGTTTTATTTTTAAGTTTTAAATTTATTAAAATATGTACTGCATAAATATATATTTGAAATTGTTTTAGACTTGTAATTTTTACTCATTACTGTAATATCCAAGTGAATATTTAAATTGCACACAAAATATGTATAATACATCTGGGGGAAAAAAGTTAAATAAACTATGTTGGGATCTGTAAACTTATATAAATCAAAACAGAAGAATACTAAATAATATTTTATAAAATTTTTTATTTTTTGTGTTTGTAGTTTTTATGACATTTGAGTAGATTTTATTCAACACACGCATGATAGATGTTAAGGATACTACAGTAACGACAAGAATCCGTATGTTCTATAAATTGTCTACACTCAAAAAAATACGTTAGTAGATTTACTAATTTTTTTTGCTAACGCTAGTTAGCTAACTTTTAGCAAATTTTTAGTTGAGATTAGCATGTTAGCAAAAAATTCTTGTAAACTTCATTTAGCACATTAACAATTTTAAACAAACTTTGAACTAATTTCTTTTGCTAAATTTAAAATTGGGTTGACTACATTTTTACAAGATTTTTTGCTAATATTAGCAAAATAAGTGGTAAATTTTTTTATTTTCAGAAAACTTAAAATGGCGCTATCTCGAAAACTAAGCCAGATAGAGAAAAATGGAGGCCATTTTTGGTTCTCGGGCTCTCCATAGTATCGTTGGTCCTCTTCACATGTGTGGACCCTAATGGGCCGTAACTTTGGATCCAAAAAAGTTACCATTCCCGAAAATTTTAAAATGCTCATATCTCGGTAAATATTGCCGTCACAACAAAAAGTCCAAAAGCGTTTTTGTAGCTCAACACGTAGAACAAGATCGCAAAATAGCCAAAAGCTCTCCGAGTAATATCTTTGAAGTTATCAAGTTTTTTAATTCTCAAGACCCCAGTGGTCCCCTATAATCACGTATCTCAAAACCTAAGCAAGGTAGAGCGAAACGGACACAAATTTTGGATCAAAAACTATGACGATTTTTAAGGAACCCAACTAGGTCCCATCGGGGTCTGGACCTATCGGGTCCGAACCCAATGGGGTCCTCAGATGTATATAAACTAAGTCAAAAAAAATAATATTTAGTTAACTAATTATTGGCAAAACATTTTTGCTAACTTTAGCAAAAAAAACTGTGGGTTCAAAATCAGCAAATTTTCTTGTAGGTTTACAAGCTTTTTTTGCTAACATTACAGTTTTTTTTTTTTGAGTGTATAAAATGTCGACACAAAAAAAGTTTTAAAATTTTTAGTTTCATATTATTATTTTTTTTTAATTACAAAACTTTAATCGCAACGGGTTTATTTAATACGATTGACTTCAAATTTGTACCACATATATTTTGCGCCTAATGGTCTGCTATTTGAAAATCGGAGGAAGAACATTTTTCCATACGAAAACTGTCGATCTAATGTGCATAATTTGCAGTGCATATTGATACAAAAAAATGTACCAAATCATCATAAAAATTAAATAAAACACAGATCTTCTTTTTTAATCACGAAAAATTAACGCAACAATTTCACTCCAGCACGATCTTTTTTGTTTACTCACGATCATGCACGCTCACATGAGTATAAAAACAAATACTCACGATTAACGTGATTGGTGCGCAACTCTACACTAAACCTCGTTAAACTTAACTAAAAATCAGTCAAAAACAAAAAAGTACTGAAAAGTGACTTAAGTTTAGGTAATTTTTGTAGTATGCATTTGAAAATCGATTTTTTAAATTTTACCAACATTTTTTGAAAATTTTAAAACGCAATGCGTCGCGTTATAAAAATTTCTGTGTAAATTGCATTACAGTTTTTTTTTAAACGCAGAGAGTTGCGGTACATGAATTTTTTTTACTAATTTTTATCAAAAATTCTCATATTTTTGATTCCAACAACATACGTATGGGGCATTCCACACCAAATGTCCAGCGAAAAAAAACATGTGTACCGTAAACTTCTGAATAGGTTATATGGATAGCCCTATATTGAACTTAGAAAATTGCGTTTTTGGTTTTTAAATTTTTCAAAAACTGGGCTTAGGAGGCGTGGTCAAATATTGGCAAAATGGTCAAACTTGTGGCGAGTTGCCTTGATTAAATATTTATCACATTAAAACGGAATGCAACACAATCTCAAAAACTTACATTCTTATATAGTTTGATTAAAATTTTTTTTTTGGAAAATTTTCAGAACCCGTTCTGAAATTTTCCATTTTTAAAAAAAGAAAATTTATCAAAAAGCCAGCCACTTTATTTTTTTTTTTTTTTAATCTAGATGTTTGTCCACCCAGCAGAAATTTTGCTGAACTGGCAGCAGCTTTTGGAAAGGAAACTTGAGTCAAGGAGCGCATCCAAACCTGCTGATGTCCCACTTTAGAGTGCTAGTTGGATACACTGAAAAAGCGCTCTTAAGATGCTCTGAAATCACGTCTATTTAGAGTGCTGATAAAAGCGCTATAAAGATGCAGTGAATTCATGTACCTTTTTAGAGCTGATTTAAGCAGAATAAAGATGAAACACATTTAACTATTTCTGAAAAACAATTGGAAAATCTGAAATAAAATTGAGTATATCTGAAATACAGTTGGAAAATCTTAAAATATAATTGGAAATTTTTGAATTATTAATGGGAATTTATGAAATATAATTGAAAATTTTTGAAATGTAATTGAAAATTTTTTGGTTATAAATGGAAATTTCCGAAATTCAATTGGAAATTTTTAAAATATAATTGGACATTTTTTAAATAAAATTGGAATTTTTAAAATATGATTGGACATTTTTTGTAATAAAATATTTATTTTATGAAATTAAAGTGGAAATGGTGTAGGTACTCAATTTTTTTTTTAAATACTAAAAAATATTTTAAAATCTGGCCTATTTATTATCATCATTCAAAATGTGTTAAAGATGTTATGTTTGAAGCACTTTTTGCAGCGCCGATAATTGCGCAATAATGATGCAGTCAAATCATGTGTCTTTGTCCAAAACTGATGGGTTTTCATTCAAAAAGTGCTGAATATATTAAAAAGGAAAGCAAGTGTAAATTTTTATCGAAAAATAATATATATTATAAGTTTTATATCAAAAATCTTAAGAAAATATTTAAATTTTTTCCCTTACTTTTACTGCATCCTCAAGAGCGCTCTTTGGATGCGCTTCGGTATGCTATTGAAAGATGCTGTGTCGCCAAAATGTCGATTTATTTTTGCTGGGCATCCACACAAAAAAAAATCAGACTAGCGTTTTTCGTTTTTTTCGAGAAAAACTCATTTGAATTTTAAATTTCATAACAATTTTGTAATTTGCTTGTACCCAGCAAAAACTTGCTAATGGGGTACCCTGCCTCGCTTACGTGGTAATGGCTTTGAATGTTACTAATTACCATTAGCATTACATGTGGTTACCTCCAATGACAACACCGTGTTGAAGTAATTAACATTGAAATTGGGAGGTAACTAGTTACTCATATTTTTGCTAACCCCTTAAGTTAATTACTTGGTAAGCGAAGTTTTTGCTGGGTATTTTCTTGTTTTAACGTTGCGAATGAGTATTATTAATTGCAAAAATATTTCTCATACGCTCTGTTAAAACAAGAAAATACAAGCAAATTACAAAATTGCTATGAAATTTAAAATTCAAATGCGATTTTTTCGAAGAAAAAGAAAAACTCGTGTCTGATTTTTTTTTGGTGGATGGACAAACATCTAAACTTTTTAAAAAAAGTGGCTGGATTTTAGATAAATTGACTTTTTTAAAAAATGGAAAATTTAAGAACGAGTTCTGAAAATTTTCCAAAAAAAAAAAAAATTTAATCGATAGCCCATACAAAACTATATAAAAATGTAAGAATTTTTGAGATTGTGGTGCATTCCGTTTGAATGTGATAAATATTTTATCAAGGCAACTTGCCACAAATTTGACCATTTTTCCAATATTTGACCACGTCTCCTAAGCCCAGTTTTTGAAAATTTAAAAACCAAAAACGCAATTTTCTTAATTCCATATAGGGCTATCCAAACAAACTATTCAGAAATTTACGGGACACATGTTTTTCTGTAGCGGGACATTTGGTTTGGAATGCCTCGTATGTGTATTACATACCTAAATTTATTTTTAAAAGTGATTTACTTTTTGTTTAAATTCGCTTGAATATGTAAAACTCAATGTCCTTGAATTGTAATAAACGAAGTATGCATAAAAACACATTTAAGACATTTGACATACATACTTTCACGAATACAACCCAGCAAAAACGTGGTAATGAGTAGTGAAAAGTAATCATTACCAAGTACATTATTTATAATGAGTACCCATTACCATTAACATTATTTTAAGCCCAAAAGTAACTACTTGTCAGTAATATGTTATAAAAGCACCTCTAAGTAATAATATCTTCTTGCACTTGCAGTGTTTAACCTTTACAATTCAATTAACTTAAAAAGTACTTAAAAACTTAATAAAAATTACGCAATTTTTAAGTTTTAGTAAAAACAAGTTAAATTTTAAAAGTTTTAATTAACTAATTATTTTACTTCTTATTGGTAATTGGTTTTTACTCCTTATTTGTAATCCGATGCAGTAACTACTTATTTATCTCCATACTCTTCACTAGTTATTTTTGTCTCACGCCCTTGTTAAAATAATTAGTGTTTCATTCAATAAGAAACTACTTATTAACATCTGCTTCGGATTACAAAACCCATTACTAGTAATGCCAATTTTTGCTGGGAACACATCGACACTAAGGTGGACCTACAATGTATGAGAAAATTAAAAACTCAAACTCATAAAAACTCATCTGTTTCAGAATGGGATGCCAATTTTGTGTGAGTTTCAGATAAAAAAAAATGTTGACAAAAATTTTAGCTCAATCGGTTGAATTGCCGTGCTGCACGCACATTAAAGTTCGGTTATGAGAACGAAATTGTGCAAAATTAAATAAAATGTTTTCTGATACATCATATTTATTAATTTAAATGAGCTGAACACGAATATCCAAAATGATTAAAATCGATCGAACGGTTTTCGAGATAAAAATCCCTGATAGTTGGAAAAAACCGCCATATTTTGCAAATTTTAACAATATTTCGAAAACCGTTCAACCGATTTTAAACATTTTTCGATATTCGGTTCAGCGCATCAAAATTTATAAATATGATGTGAAACAGGACATATCGCTCATTTACTTGTATAGTGTCATAACTCAAAATATGTCGTTTTTGGGTAAACCATACAGAATTATTTTTTATATCCTGTGGTGGTGTTCTGTAATTTATGCGAACATTTTTCGCATCGAAAAGTATGAAACAAAAAATTCCATCGTTTCTCGACTCTTGAAAAAAAGTTGTTTCTGTATATCAATGCGAAAACGGCAGTATTTTTTTTGGAATATTTCAAATCAGCTGTCAAAAAGGTAAATAAGGCGAGAAAATAATAAAAATCACAACAAAAAAAAAAACGCAGTTTTACATTTTTTTAAACAGCACTCGTAACATTGTAAC
>CAWUER010000382.1:0-50772 GCA_963921195.1 Pegoplata infirma | reverse complement strand
ACAATTTTCTACAGTAAAATTCGTGTATAATTATTATTTCTTTTCGCACATTTAGTTAATAATTTGTAGATTGGAAACCGAATTAAAGTAAATAAAAAATATATAAAAAATATATAATAAAATTGTCTTTGACATTTCGATTATAAAAGTTACCACAGAGTTGTTTTTTACTTTAAATTTAGGGGAATTCTCTTTCGTCTAATCACGCCTTTATAAAAAATTTTCGTATATAAAATTTATTGTTGAAAATTTTCTATAAAAAATTTTTGATCAAAAATTGCCTTGTACAGAAAATTTTCGGGACCAAATTTTTATTTACAAAATTTTCGATAATATAATAAATTTTTGTGTTAAAAATTTTCGATATTAAATTTTTCTATAGAAAATTTTCAAAAATACCTTTTTTAAATACAAAAGTTTTTTTAAAGAAAAAACGACAATTTTCTATAGTAAAATTTTTTATAGAAAATTTTATATAGATAAGAAATTTTTCTATAGAAAATTTTTCTATAAAAAATGTTCGATAATAAATTTTCTATTGAAAATTTTCAGTTATAGATATTTCTACAGAAAATTTTTGACAACAAATTTTTGATAAGAAATTTTTCTATAGAAAATTATTGATAAGAAATTTTTCTATAGAAAATTATTGATAAAAAATTTTTCTATAAAAAATTCTAGATAAGAAATTTTTTTATAAAAAAGTTCGATAATACATTTTTTTAATAGAAAATTTTCGATTATAAATATTTTTGTAGAAAATTTTTGATAGTAAATTTTTTTATAGAAAATTTATGATAAGAACTTTTTTAACATGATAATGATTTTAGGCTGGTGTCTTATTTCAAGAAAGTTGCTGGACGCCACCTCAGTTTGACTATATAAGCTAACGATTAAACAAAAAAGAAAAGTTTTAATTTTATTAATAATTTTTATTAATAAATGAAATAAAAAACACATCAAAGACATATTAAAGATGCAGCAAATGCTTCTTATTTTTACTGTTCACTAGAAGGCGTTTTTTTAACTGTTTCCGGCAGTTTATTAAAAGTTCTTCATTTAATTTGTTAATGACTGAATCTTGATTAACACATACAAATCAATAAAGCAAATAAAAACAAATCGATTTGCACTTCTTTGGTTTTTATTTGTTTATTTTTCTAATAATAATAATTGTTTTCTTCTCTTCCGTTTCCGGAGTTCTAGTTCTAGGGGTCTGGAATTAGATTAGTTGCCATCATCGCACATTTTACTGTTCACTAGACGGCGTTTTTTATAACTGTTTCCGGCAGTTTATTAAGTTCTTCATTTCATTTGTTAATGACTGAAATCTTGATTACCACATATAAATCAATAAAGCAAATAAAAACAAATCGTTTTTGCACTTCTTTGGTTTTTACTTGTTTATTTTTCTAATAATAATTATTGTTTTCTTATCTTCCGTTTCCAGCATTTACTTGAAAAAATAAGCTGACGCCCCCTATATTTACAATGTGCATACAAGCTCTAGGGGTCTGGAATTAGATTAGTTGCCATCATCGCATTTTTTTCAATAAAATGGCATTAACCAGTCATACTGTTTTAACTAGTAAGTAAAAGTTGACGTATACATAACGTGGTGGATAGCTTAGTGGTTAGCGATGCTGGTTTCTACCCAGCTGTCCCGGGTTCGATTCCCGGGAAACGATGAAAGAAGAAAAAGTTTTTCTAAATTACCCGATGTTAGTGGAGCGATTGCGGAGACGGCACGATGCAGAACGAGTGAGCGGAGAGTGGCGACGGTGGCGTGATGGCGAGTTGGAGTGGATGGAGCGTTGGAGTGGATGGAGACCGATGTTAGTGGAGCGAAGGCGAAGACGGCACGATGCAGGACGAGTGAGCGGAGAGTGGCGACGGTGGCGTGATGGCGACGAGGATGGGGTGGATGGAGACCGATGGATGGATGGAGCGAAGGCGAAGATGGCACGATGCAGGACGAGCGAACGGAGCGGAGGCATGGATTGGCGGAGGTTGGAAGGCGAGCGGTTGGAATGTTGGAAGGTGAGTGGAGTGGAGGATGGAATGCGTGGAGTGGAGGATGGAGGTGGTCCGGAAGAGGTGGAGACAGGAGGAGATGAGAAGATGAGAGGAGGGGCGCCGCCCCCGCCCCCACCCCCCGAAATAGCCGTTTGCAAAAAAAATCAAAAACGCGCACGCGACCCGGCGGGTCGCGTGCGCGTTTTTGATTTTTTTTGCAAACGGCTATTTTCTTATTACAACACACTTATATATACTATGATGCACTTATGGAAAAATAGCATTTTTTGAGTCAGTTCCTCTACAAAATGGCGGAAGTTCAGGGTTGCCAGATTTTTTTTTATACCGATCTGGCAGCTTTGAATAAAAAAATAGCACTAAAAAATAGCACTTTTTGAGTCGTTCTCACTTCCAATCGCGTATATCTCGGTAAATAGTGCCGCTATCAAAAAAGTGCATAAAAGCAAAGTTGTCGGCCTTGACTCGAGCAACATTCGTGCCGAATACCCGAAAGCTATCCGATCGTTAGTTTTCGAGATATCTTAGAAAGAATAGTGAAAATTGTCATTTTTCGAAAATATTAATAGTGCTTCTGCGCACCCGCCGAAAAACGGTGAAAATATCATTGAATTTTTTTTCCAAAAACACGATCGTCTTCGTTTTTACGTCCTCTACAAGTTCCTTAAAGGACACGTGGTCGTCAGAATTTTTTAAATAGCATTTTTTTTGGTTTAAATGAAAAAAAGTGAAAAATCGCCATTTTTGCTAAAAATAGCCTTTGCGCGAACTCGTACAGCTCGGAAAATACGAGAGATATGAAAAAAGTGTTAAGGTAGAGTAGATGCGCAATAAGTTGAGCTACAATTTTGCCGAAGACATGAAAGCGATCCGAGCTATAGTTTTTGAGTTATCGGTGAAAAGGTAATATTTAAGGGTGTCGTTTTTTTGACGAAAAATGCTAAAAATAGCCAAAAATAGCAAAAAAAATCGATTTTTCGGATTCAAAGCGCGATAACTCGAAAACTACTGGTCCGATTTTCATAAATGGCACATCGGCGGATAGGTATAAGATTAGGCTACAAATTCTTCTCAAGGCCCGAGATCGGGGGACTTGTAGTTTCCCCAGAAAATTAAAAATAGCACTCAAAAACAGTATTTCTATTTTCAGAATTTTGTCTTTGGACCCTCGTAACTCCGAAAATAATGGGTGAAAAATCTCGGGACCGGAACCAAAAAATAGGTCAAGATCCAGACTACAAGTTCGCCATTAGACCCGAGGCTCTACGACCATTATCTTCGGCTATTTTTCACGAAAGGTAAGTGAAACCAAAATTTTTGAATTTTTGAGTAATCACTTTCGCCCTCTACAAAAACCGTTAGAACTAATTTTTAGAAAATGGCGTCGGTCGCCATTTTGTAGCTAATGGCGTCCTCTACAAAATGGCGGAAGTTCAGGGTTGCCAGATTTTTTTTTATACCGATCTGGCAGCTTTGAATAAAAAAATAGCACTAAAAAATAGCACTTTTTGAGTCGTTCTCACTTCCAATCGCGTATATCTCGGTAAATAGTGCCGCTATCAAAAAAGTGCATAAAAGCAAAGTTGTCGGCCTTGACTCGAGCAACATTCGTGCCGAATACCCGAAAGCTATCCGATCGTTAGTTTTCGAGATATCTTAGAAAGAATAGTGAAAATTGTCATTTTTCGAAAATATTAATAGTGCTTCTGCGCACCCGCCGAAAAACGGTGAAAATATCATTGAATTTTTTTTCCAAAAACACGATCGTCTTCGTTTTTACGTCCTCTACAAGTTCCTTAAAGGACACGTGGTCGTCAGAATTTTTTAAATAGCATTTTTTTTGGTTTAAATGAAAAAAAGTGAAAAATCGCCATTTTTGCTAAAAATAGCCTTTGCGCGAACTCGTACAGCTCGGAAAATACGAGAGATATGAAAAAAGTGTTAAGGTAGAGTAGATGCGCAATAAGTTGAGCTACAATTTTGCCGAAGACATGAAAGCGATCCGAGCTATAGTTTTTGAGTTATCGGTGAAAAGGTAATATTTAAGGGTGTCGTTTTTTTGACGAAAAATGCTAAAAATAGCCAAAAATAGCAAAAAAAATCGATTTTTCGGATTCAAAGCGCGATAACTCGAAAACTACTGGTCCGATTTTCATAAATGGCACATCGGCGGATAGGTATAAGATTAGGCTACAAATTCTTCTCAAGGCCCGAGATCGGGGGACTTGTAGTTTCCCCAGAAAATTAAAAATAGCACTCAAAAACAGTATTTCTATTTTCAGAATTTTGTCTTTGGACCCTCGTAACTCCGAAAATAATGGGTGAAAAATCTCGGGACCGGAACCAAAAAATAGGTCAAGATCCAGACTACAAGTTCGCCATTAGACCCGAGGCTCTACGACCATTATCTTCGGCTATTTTTCACGAAAGGTAAGTGAAACCAAAATTTTTGAATTTTTGAGTAATCACTTTCGCCCTCTACAAAAACCGTTAGAACTAATTTTTAGAAAATGGCGTCGGTCGCCATTTTGTAGCTAATGGCGTCCTCTACAAAATGGCGGAAGTTCAGGGTTGCCAGATTTTTTTTTATACCGATCTGGCAGCTTTGAATAAAAAAATAGCACTAAAAAATAGCACTTTTTGAGTCGTTCTCACTTCCAATCGCGTATATCTCGGTAAATAGTGCCGCTATCAAAAAAGTGCATAAAAGCAAAGTTGTCGGCCTTGACTCGAGCAACATTCGTGCCGAATACCCGAAAGCTATCCGATCGTTAGTTTTCGAGATATCTTAGAAAGAATAGTGAAAATTGTCATTTTTCGAAAATATTAATAGTGCTTCTGCGCACCCGCCGAAAAACGGTGAAAATATCATTGAATTTTTTTTCCAAAAACACGATCGTCTTCGTTTTTACGTCCTCTACAAGTTCCTTAAAGGACACGTGGTCGTCAGAATTTTTTAAATAGCATTTTTTTTGGTTTAAATGAAAAAAAGTGAAAAATCGCCATTTTTGCTAAAAATAGCCTTTGCGCGAACTCGTACAGCTCGGAAAATACGAGAGATATGAAAAAAGTGTTAAGGTAGAGTAGATGCGCAATAAGTTGAGCTACAATTTTGCCGAAGACATGAAAGCGATCCGAGCTATAGTTTTTGAGTTATCGGTGAAAAGGTAATATTTAAGGGTGTCGTTTTTTTGACGAAAAATGCTAAAAATAGCCAAAAATAGCAAAAAAAATCGATTTTTCGGATTCAAAGCGCGATAACTCGAAAACTACTGGTCCGATTTTCATAAATGGCACATCGGCGGATAGGTATAAGATTAGGCTACAAATTCTTCTCAAGGCCCGAGATCGGGGGACTTGTAGTTTCCCCAGAAAATTAAAAATAGCACTCAAAAACAGTATTTCTATTTTCAGAATTTTGTCTTTGGACCCTCGTAACTCCGAAAATAATGGGTGAAAAATCTCGGGACCGGAACCAAAAAATAGGTCAAGATCCAGACTACAAGTTCGCCATTAGACCCGAGGCTCTACGACCATTATCTTCGGCTATTTTTCACGAAAGGTAAGTGAAACCAAAATTTTTGAATTTTTGAGTAATCACTTTCGCCCTCTACAAAAACCGTTAGAACTAATTTTTAGAAAATGGCGTCGGTCGCCATTTTGTAGCTAATGGCGTCCTCTACAAAATGGCGGAAGTTCAGGGTTGCCAGATTTTTTTTTATACCGATCTGGCAGCTTTGAATAAAAAAATAGCACTAAAAAATAGCACTTTTTGAGTCGTTCTCACTTCCAATCGCGTATATCTCGGTAAATAGTGCCGCTATCAAAAAAGTGCATAAAAGCAAAGTTGTCGGCCTTGACTCGAGCAACATTCGTGCCGAATACCCGAAAGCTATCCGATCGTTAGTTTTCGAGATATCTTAGAAAGAATAGTGAAAATTGTCATTTTTCGAAAATATTAATAGTGCTTCTGCGCACCCGCCGAAAAACGGTGAAAATATCATTGAATTTTTTTTCCAAAAACACGATCGTCTTCGTTTTTACGTCCTCTACAAGTTCCTTAAAGGACACGTGGTCGTCAGAATTTTTTAAATAGCATTTTTTTTGGTTTAAATGAAAAAAAGTGAAAAATCGCCATTTTTGCTAAAAATAGCCTTTGCGCGAACTCGTACAGCTCGGAAAATACGAGAGATATGAAAAAAGTGTTAAGGTAGAGTAGATGCGCAATAAGTTGAGCTACAATTTTGCCGAAGACATGAAAGCGATCCGAGCTATAGTTTTTGAGTTATCGGTGAAAAGGTAATATTTAAGGGTGTCGTTTTTTTGACGAAAAATGCTAAAAATAGCCAAAAATAGCAAAAAAAATCGATTTTTCGGATTCAAAGCGCGATAACTCGAAAACTACTGGTCCGATTTTCATAAATGGCACATCGGCGGATAGGTATAAGATTAGGCTACAAATTCTTCTCAAGGCCCGAGATCGGGGGACTTGTAGTTTCCCCAGAAAATTAAAAATAGCACTCAAAAACAGTATTTCTATTTTCAGAATTTTGTCTTTGGACCCTCGTAACTCCGAAAATAATGGGTGAAAAATCTCGGGACCGGAACCAAAAAATAGGTCAAGATCCAGACTACAAGTTCGCCATTAGACCCGAGGCTCTACGACCATTATCTTCGGCTATTTTTCACGAAAGGTAAGTGAAACCAAAATTTTTGAATTTTTGAGTAATCACTTTCGCCCTCTACAAAAACCGTTAGAACTAATTTTTAGAAAATGGCGTCGGTCGCCATTTTGTAGCTAATGGCGTCCTCTACAAAATGGCGGAAGTTCAGGGTTGCCAGATTTTTTTTTATACCGATCTGGCAGCTTTGAATAAAAAAATAGCACTAAAAAATAGCACTTTTTGAGTCGTTCTCACTTCCAATCGCGTATATCTCGGTAAATAGTGCCGCTATCAAAAAAGTGCATAAAAGCAAAGTTGTCGGCCTTGACTCGAGCAACATTCGTGCCGAATACCCGAAAGCTATCCGATCGTTAGTTTTCGAGATATCTTAGAAAGAATAGTGAAAATTGTCATTTTTCGAAAATATTAATAGTGCTTCTGCGCACCCGCCGAAAAACGGTGAAAATATCATTGAATTTTTTTTCCAAAAACACGATCGTCTTCGTTTTTACGTCCTCTACAAGTTCCTTAAAGGACACGTGGTCGTCAGAATTTTTTAAATAGCATTTTTTTTGGTTTAAATGAAAAAAAGTGAAAAATCGCCATTTTTGCTAAAAATAGCCTTTGCGCGAACTCGTACAGCTCGGAAAATACGAGAGATATGAAAAAAGTGTTAAGGTAGAGTAGATGCGCAATAAGTTGAGCTACAATTTTGCCGAAGACATGAAAGCGATCCGAGCTATAGTTTTTGAGTTATCGGTGAAAAGGTAATATTTAAGGGTGTCGTTTTTTTGACGAAAAATGCTAAAAATAGCCAAAAATAGCAAAAAAAATCGATTTTTCGGATTCAAAGCGCGATAACTCGAAAACTACTGGTCCGATTTTCATAAATGGCACATCGGCGGATAGGTATAAGATTAGGCTACAAATTCTTCTCAAGGCCCGAGATCGGGGGACTTGTAGTTTCCCCAGAAAATTAAAAATAGCACTCAAAAACAGTATTTCTATTTTCAGAATTTTGTCTTTGGACCCTCGTAACTCCGAAAATAATGGGTGAAAAATCTCGGGACCGGAACCAAAAAATAGGTCAAGATCCAGACTACAAGTTCGCCATTAGACCCGAGGCTCTACGACCATTATCTTCGGCTATTTTTCACGAAAGGTAAGTGAAACCAAAATTTTTGAATTTTTGAGTAATCACTTTCGCCCTCTACAAAAACCGTTAGAACTAATTTTTAGAAAATGGCGTCGGTCGCCATTTTGTAGCTAATGGCGTCCTCTACAAAATGGCGGAAGTTCAGGGTTGCCAGATTTTTTTTTATACCGATCTGGCAGCTTTGAATAAAAAAATAGCACTAAAAAATAGCACTTTTTGAGTCGTTCTCACTTCCAATCGCGTATATCTCGGTAAATAGTGCCGCTATCAAAAAAGTGCATAAAAGCAAAGTTGTCGGCCTTGACTCGAGCAACATTCGTGCCGAATACCCGAAAGCTATCCGATCGTTAGTTTTCGAGATATCTTAGAAAGAATAGTGAAAATTGTCATTTTTCGAAAATATTAATAGTGCTTCTGCGCACCCGCCGAAAAACGGTGAAAATATCATTGAATTTTTTTTCCAAAAACACGATCGTCTTCGTTTTTACGTCCTCTACAAGTTCCTTAAAGGACACGTGGTCGTCAGAATTTTTTAAATAGCATTTTTTTTGGTTTAAATGAAAAAAAGTGAAAAATCGCCATTTTTGCTAAAAATAGCCTTTGCGCGAACTCGTACAGCTCGGAAAATACGAGAGATATGAAAAAAGTGTTAAGGTAGAGTAGATGCGCAATAAGTTGAGCTACAATTTTGCCGAAGACATGAAAGCGATCCGAGCTATAGTTTTTGAGTTATCGGTGAAAAGGTAATATTTAAGGGTGTCGTTTTTTTGACGAAAAATGCTAAAAATAGCCAAAAATAGCAAAAAAAATCGATTTTTCGGATTCAAAGCGCGATAACTCGAAAACTACTGGTCCGATTTTCATAAATGGCACATCGGCGGATAGGTATAAGATTAGGCTACAAATTCTTCTCAAGGCCCGAGATCGGGGGACTTGTAGTTTCCCCAGAAAATTAAAAATAGCACTCAAAAACAGTATTTCTATTTTCAGAATTTTGTCTTTGGACCCTCGTAACTCCGAAAATAATGGGTGAAAAATCTCGGGACCGGAACCAAAAAATAGGTCAAGATCCAGACTACAAGTTCGCCATTAGACCCGAGGCTCTACGACCATTATCTTCGGCTATTTTTCACGAAAGGTAAGTGAAACCAAAATTTTTGAATTTTTGAGTAATCACTTTCGCCCTCTACAAAAACCGTTAGAACTAATTTTTAGAAAATGGCGTCGGTCGCCATTTTGTAGCTAATGGCGTCCTCTACAAAATGGCGGAAGTTCAGGGTTGCCAGATTTTTTTTTATACCGATCTGGCAGCTTTGAATAAAAAAATAGCACTAAAAAATAGCACTTTTTGAGTCGTTCTCACTTCCAATCGCGTATATCTCGGTAAATAGTGCCGCTATCAAAAAAGTGCATAAAAGCAAAGTTGTCGGCCTTGACTCGAGCAACATTCGTGCCGAATACCCGAAAGCTATCCGATCGTTAGTTTTCGAGATATCTTAGAAAGAATAGTGAAAATTGTCATTTTTCGAAAATATTAATAGTGCTTCTGCGCACCCGCCGAAAAACGGTGAAAATATCATTGAATTTTTTTTCCAAAAACACGATCGTCTTCGTTTTTACGTCCTCTACAAGTTCCTTAAAGGACACGTGGTCGTCAGAATTTTTTAAATAGCATTTTTTTTGGTTTAAATGAAAAAAAGTGAAAAATCGCCATTTTTGCTAAAAATAGCCTTTGCGCGAACTCGTACAGCTCGGAAAATACGAGAGATATGAAAAAAGTGTTAAGGTAGAGTAGATGCGCAATAAGTTGAGCTACAATTTTGCCGAAGACATGAAAGCGATCCGAGCTATAGTTTTTGAGTTATCGGTGAAAAGGTAATATTTAAGGGTGTCGTTTTTTTGACGAAAAATGCTAAAAATAGCCAAAAATAGCAAAAAAAATCGATTTTTCGGATTCAAAGCGCGATAACTCGAAAACTACTGGTCCGATTTTCATAAATGGCACATCGGCGGATAGGTATAAGATTAGGCTACAAATTCTTCTCAAGGCCCGAGATCGGGGGACTTGTAGTTTCCCCAGAAAATTAAAAATAGCACTCAAAAACAGTATTTCTATTTTCAGAATTTTGTCTTTGGACCCTCGTAACTCCGAAAATAATGGGTGAAAAATCTCGGGACCGGAACCAAAAAATAGGTCAAGATCCAGACTACAAGTTCGCCATTAGACCCGAGGCTCTACGACCATTATCTTCGGCTATTTTTCACGAAAGGTAAGTGAAACCAAAATTTTTGAATTTTTGAGTAATCACTTTCGCCCTCTACAAAAACCGTTAGAACTAATTTTTAGAAAATGGCGTCGGTCGCCATTTTGTAGCTAATGGCGTCCTCTACAAAATGGCGGAAGTTCAGGGTTGCCAGATTTTTTTTTATACCGATCTGGCAGCTTTGAATAAAAAAATAGCACTAAAAAATAGCACTTTTTGAGTCGTTCTCACTTCCAATCGCGTATATCTCGGTAAATAGTGCCGCTATCAAAAAAGTGCATAAAAGCAAAGTTGTCGGCCTTGACTCGAGCAACATTCGTGCCGAATACCCGAAAGCTATCCGATCGTTAGTTTTCGAGATATCTTAGAAAGAATAGTGAAAATTGTCATTTTTCGAAAATATTAATAGTGCTTCTGCGCACCCGCCGAAAAACGGTGAAAATATCATTGAATTTTTTTTCCAAAAACACGATCGTCTTCGTTTTTACGTCCTCTACAAGTTCCTTAAAGGACACGTGGTCGTCAGAATTTTTTAAATAGCATTTTTTTTGGTTTAAATGAAAAAAAGTGAAAAATCGCCATTTTTGCTAAAAATAGCCTTTGCGCGAACTCGTACAGCTCGGAAAATACGAGAGATATGAAAAAAGTGTTAAGGTAGAGTAGATGCGCAATAAGTTGAGCTACAATTTTGCCGAAGACATGAAAGCGATCCGAGCTATAGTTTTTGAGTTATCGGTGAAAAGGTAATATTTAAGGGTGTCGTTTTTTTGACGAAAAATGCTAAAAATAGCCAAAAATAGCAAAAAAAATCGATTTTTCGGATTCAAAGCGCGATAACTCGAAAACTACTGGTCCGATTTTCATAAATGGCACATCGGCGGATAGGTATAAGATTAGGCTACAAATTCTTCTCAAGGCCCGAGATCGGGGGACTTGTAGTTTCCCCAGAAAATTAAAAATAGCACTCAAAAACAGTATTTCTATTTTCAGAATTTTGTCTTTGGACCCTCGTAACTCCGAAAATAATGGGTGAAAAATCTCGGGACCGGAACCAAAAAATAGGTCAAGATCCAGACTACAAGTTCGCCATTAGACCCGAGGCTCTACGACCATTATCTTCGGCTATTTTTCACGAAAGGTAAGTGAAACCAAAATTTTTGAATTTTTGAGTAATCACTTTCGCCCTCTACAAAAACCGTTAGAACTAATTTTTAGAAAATGGCGTCGGTCGCCATTTTGTAGCTAATGGCGTCCTCTACAAAATGGCGGAAGTTCAGGGTTGCCAGATTTTTTTTTATACCGATCTGGCAGCTTTGAATAAAAAAATAGCACTAAAAAATAGCACTTTTTGAGTCGTTCTCACTTCCAATCGCGTATATCTCGGTAAATAGTGCCGCTATCAAAAAAGTGCATAAAAGCAAAGTTGTCGGCCTTGACTCGAGCAACATTCGTGCCGAATACCCGAAAGCTATCCGATCGTTAGTTTTCGAGATATCTTAGAAAGAATAGTGAAAATTGTCATTTTTCGAAAATATTAATAGTGCTTCTGCGCACCCGCCGAAAAACGGTGAAAATATCATTGAATTTTTTTTCCAAAAACACGATCGTCTTCGTTTTTACGTCCTCTACAAGTTCCTTAAAGGACACGTGGTCGTCAGAATTTTTTAAATAGCATTTTTTTTGGTTTAAATGAAAAAAAGTGAAAAATCGCCATTTTTGCTAAAAATAGCCTTTGCGCGAACTCGTACAGCTCGGAAAATACGAGAGATATGAAAAAAGTGTTAAGGTAGAGTAGATGCGCAATAAGTTGAGCTACAATTTTGCCGAAGACATGAAAGCGATCCGAGCTATAGTTTTTGAGTTATCGGTGAAAAGGTAATATTTAAGGGTGTCGTTTTTTTGACGAAAAATGCTAAAAATAGCCAAAAATAGCAAAAAAAATCGATTTTTCGGATTCAAAGCGCGATAACTCGAAAACTACTGGTCCGATTTTCATAAATGGCACATCGGCGGATAGGTATAAGATTAGGCTACAAATTCTTCTCAAGGCCCGAGATCGGGGGACTTGTAGTTTCCCCAGAAAATTAAAAATAGCACTCAAAAACAGTATTTCTATTTTCAGAATTTTGTCTTTGGACCCTCGTAACTCCGAAAATAATGGGTGAAAAATCTCGGGACCGGAACCAAAAAATAGGTCAAGATCCAGACTACAAGTTCGCCATTAGACCCGAGGCTCTACGACCATTATCTTCGGCTATTTTTCACGAAAGGTAAGTGAAACCAAAATTTTTGAATTTTTGAGTAATCACTTTCGCCCTCTACAAAAACCGTTAGAACTAATTTTTAGAAAATGGCGTCGGTCGCCATTTTGTAGCTAATGGCGTCCTCTACAAAATGGCGGAAGTTCAGGGTTGCCAGATTTTTTTTTATACCGATCTGGCAGCTTTGAATAAAAAAATAGCACTAAAAAATAGCACTTTTTGAGTCGTTCTCACTTCCAATCGCGTATATCTCGGTAAATAGTGCCGCTATCAAAAAAGTGCATAAAAGCAAAGTTGTCGGCCTTGACTCGAGCAACATTCGTGCCGAATACCCGAAAGCTATCCGATCGTTAGTTTTCGAGATATCTTAGAAAGAATAGTGAAAATTGTCATTTTTCGAAAATATTAATAGTGCTTCTGCGCACCCGCCGAAAAACGGTGAAAATATCATTGAATTTTTTTTCCAAAAACACGATCGTCTTCGTTTTTACGTCCTCTACAAGTTCCTTAAAGGACACGTGGTCGTCAGAATTTTTTAAATAGCATTTTTTTTGGTTTAAATGAAAAAAAGTGAAAAATCGCCATTTTTGCTAAAAATAGCCTTTGCGCGAACTCGTACAGCTCGGAAAATACGAGAGATATGAAAAAAGTGTTAAGGTAGAGTAGATGCGCAATAAGTTGAGCTACAATTTTGCCGAAGACATGAAAGCGATCCGAGCTATAGTTTTTGAGTTATCGGTGAAAAGGTAATATTTAAGGGTGTCGTTTTTTTGACGAAAAATGCTAAAAATAGCCAAAAATAGCAAAAAAAATCGATTTTTCGGATTCAAAGCGCGATAACTCGAAAACTACTGGTCCGATTTTCATAAATGGCACATCGGCGGATAGGTATAAGATTAGGCTACAAATTCTTCTCAAGGCCCGAGATCGGGGGACTTGTAGTTTCCCCAGAAAATTAAAAATAGCACTCAAAAACAGTATTTCTATTTTCAGAATTTTGTCTTTGGACCCTCGTAACTCCGAAAATAATGGGTGAAAAATCTCGGGACCGGAACCAAAAAATAGGTCAAGATCCAGACTACAAGTTCGCCATTAGACCCGAGGCTCTACGACCATTATCTTCGGCTATTTTTCACGAAAGGTAAGTGAAACCAAAATTTTTGAATTTTTGAGTAATCACTTTCGCCCTCTACAAAAACCGTTAGAACTAATTTTTAGAAAATGGCGTCGGTCGCCATTTTGTAGCTAATGGCGTCCTCTACAAAATGGCGGAAGTTCAGGGTTGCCAGATTTTTTTTTATACCGATCTGGCAGCTTTGAATAAAAAAATAGCACTAAAAAATAGCACTTTTTGAGTCGTTCTCACTTCCAATCGCGTATATCTCGGTAAATAGTGCCGCTATCAAAAAAGTGCATAAAAGCAAAGTTGTCGGCCTTGACTCGAGCAACATTCGTGCCGAATACCCGAAAGCTATCCGATCGTTAGTTTTCGAGATATCTTAGAAAGAATAGTGAAAATTGTCATTTTTCGAAAATATTAATAGTGCTTCTGCGCACCCGCCGAAAAACGGTGAAAATATCATTGAATTTTTTTTCCAAAAACACGATCGTCTTCGTTTTTACGTCCTCTACAAGTTCCTTAAAGGACACGTGGTCGTCAGAATTTTTTAAATAGCATTTTTTTTGGTTTAAATGAAAAAAAGTGAAAAATCGCCATTTTTGCTAAAAATAGCCTTTGCGCGAACTCGTACAGCTCGGAAAATACGAGAGATATGAAAAAAGTGTTAAGGTAGAGTAGATGCGCAATAAGTTGAGCTACAATTTTGCCGAAGACATGAAAGCGATCCGAGCTATAGTTTTTGAGTTATCGGTGAAAAGGTAATATTTAAGGGTGTCGTTTTTTTGACGAAAAATGCTAAAAATAGCCAAAAATAGCAAAAAAAATCGATTTTTCGGATTCAAAGCGCGATAACTCGAAAACTACTGGTCCGATTTTCATAAATGGCACATCGGCGGATAGGTATAAGATTAGGCTACAAATTCTTCTCAAGGCCCGAGATCGGGGGACTTGTAGTTTCCCCAGAAAATTAAAAATAGCACTCAAAAACAGTATTTCTATTTTCAGAATTTTGTCTTTGGACCCTCGTAACTCCGAAAATAATGGGTGAAAAATCTCGGGACCGGAACCAAAAAATAGGTCAAGATCCAGACTACAAGTTCGCCATTAGACCCGAGGCTCTACGACCATTATCTTCGGCTATTTTTCACGAAAGGTAAGTGAAACCAAAATTTTTGAATTTTTGAGTAATCACTTTCGCCCTCTACAAAAACCGTTAGAACTAATTTTTAGAAAATGGCGTCGGTCGCCATTTTGTAGCTAATGGCGTCCTCTACAAAATGGCGGAAGTTCAGGGTTGCCAGATTTTTTTTTATACCGATCTGGCAGCTTTGAATAAAAAAATAGCACTAAAAAATAGCACTTTTTGAGTCGTTCTCACTTCCAATCGCGTATATCTCGGTAAATAGTGCCGCTATCAAAAAAGTGCATAAAAGCAAAGTTGTCGGCCTTGACTCGAGCAACATTCGTGCCGAATACCCGAAAGCTATCCGATCGTTAGTTTTCGAGATATCTTAGAAAGAATAGTGAAAATTGTCATTTTTCGAAAATATTAATAGTGCTTCTGCGCACCCGCCGAAAAACGGTGAAAATATCATTGAATTTTTTTTCCAAAAACACGATCGTCTTCGTTTTTACGTCCTCTACAAGTTCCTTAAAGGACACGTGGTCGTCAGAATTTTTTAAATAGCATTTTTTTTGGTTTAAATGAAAAAAAGTGAAAAATCGCCATTTTTGCTAAAAATAGCCTTTGCGCGAACTCGTACAGCTCGGAAAATACGAGAGATATGAAAAAAGTGTTAAGGTAGAGTAGATGCGCAATAAGTTGAGCTACAATTTTGCCGAAGACATGAAAGCGATCCGAGCTATAGTTTTTGAGTTATCGGTGAAAAGGTAATATTTAAGGGTGTCGTTTTTTTGACGAAAAATGCTAAAAATAGCCAAAAATAGCAAAAAAAATCGATTTTTCGGATTCAAAGCGCGATAACTCGAAAACTACTGGTCCGATTTTCATAAATGGCACATCGGCGGATAGGTATAAGATTAGGCTACAAATTCTTCTCAAGGCCCGAGATCGGGGGACTTGTAGTTTCCCCAGAAAATTAAAAATAGCACTCAAAAACAGTATTTCTATTTTCAGAATTTTGTCTTTGGACCCTCGTAACTCCGAAAATAATGGGTGAAAAATCTCGGGACCGGAACCAAAAAATAGGTCAAGATCCAGACTACAAGTTCGCCATTAGACCCGAGGCTCTACGACCATTATCTTCGGCTATTTTTCACGAAAGGTAAGTGAAACCAAAATTTTTGAATTTTTGAGTAATCACTTTCGCCCTCTACAAAAACCGTTAGAACTAATTTTTAGAAAATGGCGTCGGTCGCCATTTTGTAGCTAATGGCGTCCTCTACAAAATGGCGGAAGTTCAGGGTTGCCAGATTTTTTTTTATACCGATCTGGCAGCTTTGAATAAAAAAATAGCACTAAAAAATAGCACTTTTTGAGTCGTTCTCACTTCCAATCGCGTATATCTCGGTAAATAGTGCCGCTATCAAAAAAGTGCATAAAAGCAAAGTTGTCGGCCTTGACTCGAGCAACATTCGTGCCGAATACCCGAAAGCTATCCGATCGTTAGTTTTCGAGATATCTTAGAAAGAATAGTGAAAATTGTCATTTTTCGAAAATATTAATAGTGCTTCTGCGCACCCGCCGAAAAACGGTGAAAATATCATTGAATTTTTTTTCCAAAAACACGATCGTCTTCGTTTTTACGTCCTCTACAAGTTCCTTAAAGGACACGTGGTCGTCAGAATTTTTTAAATAGCATTTTTTTTGGTTTAAATGAAAAAAAGTGAAAAATCGCCATTTTTGCTAAAAATAGCCTTTGCGCGAACTCGTACAGCTCGGAAAATACGAGAGATATGAAAAAAGTGTTAAGGTAGAGTAGATGCGCAATAAGTTGAGCTACAATTTTGCCGAAGACATGAAAGCGATCCGAGCTATAGTTTTTGAGTTATCGGTGAAAAGGTAATATTTAAGGGTGTCGTTTTTTTGACGAAAAATGCTAAAAATAGCCAAAAATAGCAAAAAAAATCGATTTTTCGGATTCAAAGCGCGATAACTCGAAAACTACTGGTCCGATTTTCATAAATGGCACATCGGCGGATAGGTATAAGATTAGGCTACAAATTCTTCTCAAGGCCCGAGATCGGGGGACTTGTAGTTTCCCCAGAAAATTAAAAATAGCACTCAAAAACAGTATTTCTATTTTCAGAATTTTGTCTTTGGACCCTCGTAACTCCGAAAATAATGGGTGAAAAATCTCGGGACCGGAACCAAAAAATAGGTCAAGATCCAGACTACAAGTTCGCCATTAGACCCGAGGCTCTACGACCATTATCTTCGGCTATTTTTCACGAAAGGTAAGTGAAACCAAAATTTTTGAATTTTTGAGTAATCACTTTCGCCCTCTACAAAAACCGTTAGAACTAATTTTTAGAAAATGGCGTCGGTCGCCATTTTGTAGCTAATGGCGTCCTCTACAAAATGGCGGAAGTTCAGGGTTGCCAGATTTTTTTTTATACCGATCTGGCAGCTTTGAATAAAAAAATAGCACTAAAAAATAGCACTTTTTGAGTCGTTCTCACTTCCAATCGCGTATATCTCGGTAAATAGTGCCGCTATCAAAAAAGTGCATAAAAGCAAAGTTGTCGGCCTTGACTCGAGCAACATTCGTGCCGAATACCCGAAAGCTATCCGATCGTTAGTTTTCGAGATATCTTAGAAAGAATAGTGAAAATTGTCATTTTTCGAAAATATTAATAGTGCTTCTGCGCACCCGCCGAAAAACGGTGAAAATATCATTGAATTTTTTTTCCAAAAACACGATCGTCTTCGTTTTTACGTCCTCTACAAGTTCCTTAAAGGACACGTGGTCGTCAGAATTTTTTAAATAGCATTTTTTTTGGTTTAAATGAAAAAAAGTGAAAAATCGCCATTTTTGCTAAAAATAGCCTTTGCGCGAACTCGTACAGCTCGGAAAATACGAGAGATATGAAAAAAGTGTTAAGGTAGAGTAGATGCGCAATAAGTTGAGCTACAATTTTGCCGAAGACATGAAAGCGATCCGAGCTATAGTTTTTGAGTTATCGGTGAAAAGGTAATATTTAAGGGTGTCGTTTTTTTGACGAAAAATGCTAAAAATAGCCAAAAATAGCAAAAAAAATCGATTTTTCGGATTCAAAGCGCGATAACTCGAAAACTACTGGTCCGATTTTCATAAATGGCACATCGGCGGATAGGTATAAGATTAGGCTACAAATTCTTCTCAAGGCCCGAGATCGGGGGACTTGTAGTTTCCCCAGAAAATTAAAAATAGCACTCAAAAACAGTATTTCTATTTTCAGAATTTTGTCTTTGGACCCTCGTAACTCCGAAAATAATGGGTGAAAAATCTCGGGACCGGAACCAAAAAATAGGTCAAGATCCAGACTACAAGTTCGCCATTAGACCCGAGGCTCTACGACCATTATCTTCGGCTATTTTTCACGAAAGGTAAGTGAAACCAAAATTTTTGAATTTTTGAGTAATCACTTTCGCCCTCTACAAAAACCGTTAGAACTAATTTTTAGAAAATGGCGTCGGTCGCCATTTTGTAGCTAATGGCGTCCTCTACAAAATGGCGGAAGTTCAGGGTTGCCAGATTTTTTTTTATACCGATCTGGCAGCTTTGAATAAAAAAATAGCACTAAAAAATAGCACTTTTTGAGTCGTTCTCACTTCCAATCGCGTATATCTCGGTAAATAGTGCCGCTATCAAAAAAGTGCATAAAAGCAAAGTTGTCGGCCTTGACTCGAGCAACATTCGTGCCGAATACCCGAAAGCTATCCGATCGTTAGTTTTCGAGATATCTTAGAAAGAATAGTGAAAATTGTCATTTTTCGAAAATATTAATAGTGCTTCTGCGCACCCGCCGAAAAACGGTGAAAATATCATTGAATTTTTTTTCCAAAAACACGATCGTCTTCGTTTTTACGTCCTCTACAAGTTCCTTAAAGGACACGTGGTCGTCAGAATTTTTTAAATAGCATTTTTTTTGGTTTAAATGAAAAAAAGTGAAAAATCGCCATTTTTGCTAAAAATAGCCTTTGCGCGAACTCGTACAGCTCGGAAAATACGAGAGATATGAAAAAAGTGTTAAGGTAGAGTAGATGCGCAATAAGTTGAGCTACAATTTTGCCGAAGACATGAAAGCGATCCGAGCTATAGTTTTTGAGTTATCGGTGAAAAGGTAATATTTAAGGGTGTCGTTTTTTTGACGAAAAATGCTAAAAATAGCCAAAAATAGCAAAAAAAATCGATTTTTCGGATTCAAAGCGCGATAACTCGAAAACTACTGGTCCGATTTTCATAAATGGCACATCGGCGGATAGGTATAAGATTAGGCTACAAATTCTTCTCAAGGCCCGAGATCGGGGGACTTGTAGTTTCCCCAGAAAATTAAAAATAGCACTCAAAAACAGTATTTCTATTTTCAGAATTTTGTCTTTGGACCCTCGTAACTCCGAAAATAATGGGTGAAAAATCTCGGGACCGGAACCAAAAAATAGGTCAAGATCCAGACTACAAGTTCGCCATTAGACCCGAGGCTCTACGACCATTATCTTCGGCTATTTTTCACGAAAGGTAAGTGAAACCAAAATTTTTGAATTTTTGAGTAATCACTTTCGCCCTCTACAAAAACCGTTAGAACTAATTTTTAGAAAATGGCGTCGGTCGCCATTTTGTAGCTAATGGCGTCCTCTACAAAATGGCGGAAGTTCAGGGTTGCCAGATTTTTTTTTATACCGATCTGGCAGCTTTGAATAAAAAAATAGCACTAAAAAATAGCACTTTTTGAGTCGTTCTCACTTCCAATCGCGTATATCTCGGTAAATAGTGCCGCTATCAAAAAAGTGCATAAAAGCAAAGTTGTCGGCCTTGACTCGAGCAACATTCGTGCCGAATACCCGAAAGCTATCCGATCGTTAGTTTTCGAGATATCTTAGAAAGAATAGTGAAAATTGTCATTTTTCGAAAATATTAATAGTGCTTCTGCGCACCCGCCGAAAAACGGTGAAAATATCATTGAATTTTTTTTCCAAAAACACGATCGTCTTCGTTTTTACGTCCTCTACAAGTTCCTTAAAGGACACGTGGTCGTCAGAATTTTTTAAATAGCATTTTTTTTGGTTTAAATGAAAAAAAGTGAAAAATCGCCATTTTTGCTAAAAATAGCCTTTGCGCGAACTCGTACAGCTCGGAAAATACGAGAGATATGAAAAAAGTGTTAAGGTAGAGTAGATGCGCAATAAGTTGAGCTACAATTTTGCCGAAGACATGAAAGCGATCCGAGCTATAGTTTTTGAGTTATCGGTGAAAAGGTAATATTTAAGGGTGTCGTTTTTTTGACGAAAAATGCTAAAAATAGCCAAAAATAGCAAAAAAAATCGATTTTTCGGATTCAAAGCGCGATAACTCGAAAACTACTGGTCCGATTTTCATAAATGGCACATCGGCGGATAGGTATAAGATTAGGCTACAAATTCTTCTCAAGGCCCGAGATCGGGGGACTTGTAGTTTCCCCAGAAAATTAAAAATAGCACTCAAAAACAGTATTTCTATTTTCAGAATTTTGTCTTTGGACCCTCGTAACTCCGAAAATAATGGGTGAAAAATCTCGGGACCGGAACCAAAAAATAGGTCAAGATCCAGACTACAAGTTCGCCATTAGACCCGAGGCTCTACGACCATTATCTTCGGCTATTTTTCACGAAAGGTAAGTGAAACCAAAATTTTTGAATTTTTGAGTAATCACTTTCGCCCTCTACAAAAACCGTTAGAACTAATTTTTAGAAAATGGCGTCGGTCGCCATTTTGTAGCTAATGGCGTCCTCTACAAAATGGCGGAAGTTCAGGGTTGCCAGATTTTTTTTTATACCGATCTGGCAGCTTTGAATAAAAAAATAGCACTAAAAAATAGCACTTTTTGAGTCGTTCTCACTTCCAATCGCGTATATCTCGGTAAATAGTGCCGCTATCAAAAAAGTGCATAAAAGCAAAGTTGTCGGCCTTGACTCGAGCAACATTCGTGCCGAATACCCGAAAGCTATCCGATCGTTAGTTTTCGAGATATCTTAGAAAGAATAGTGAAAATTGTCATTTTTCGAAAATATTAATAGTGCTTCTGCGCACCCGCCGAAAAACGGTGAAAATATCATTGAATTTTTTTTCCAAAAACACGATCGTCTTCGTTTTTACGTCCTCTACAAGTTCCTTAAAGGACACGTGGTCGTCAGAATTTTTTAAATAGCATTTTTTTTGGTTTAAATGAAAAAAAGTGAAAAATCGCCATTTTTGCTAAAAATAGCCTTTGCGCGAACTCGTACAGCTCGGAAAATACGAGAGATATGAAAAAAGTGTTAAGGTAGAGTAGATGCGCAATAAGTTGAGCTACAATTTTGCCGAAGACATGAAAGCGATCCGAGCTATAGTTTTTGAGTTATCGGTGAAAAGGTAATATTTAAGGGTGTCGTTTTTTTGACGAAAAATGCTAAAAATAGCCAAAAATAGCAAAAAAAATCGATTTTTCGGATTCAAAGCGCGATAACTCGAAAACTACTGGTCCGATTTTCATAAATGGCACATCGGCGGATAGGTATAAGATTAGGCTACAAATTCTTCTCAAGGCCCGAGATCGGGGGACTTGTAGTTTCCCCAGAAAATTAAAAATAGCACTCAAAAACAGTATTTCTATTTTCAGAATTTTGTCTTTGGACCCTCGTAACTCCGAAAATAATGGGTGAAAAATCTCGGGACCGGAACCAAAAAATAGGTCAAGATCCAGACTACAAGTTCGCCATTAGACCCGAGGCTCTACGACCATTATCTTCGGCTATTTTTCACGAAAGGTAAGTGAAACCAAAATTTTTGAATTTTTGAGTAATCACTTTCGCCCTCTACAAAAACCGTTAGAACTAATTTTTAGAAAATGGCGTCGGTCGCCATTTTGTAGCTAATGGCGTCCTCTACAAAATGGCGGAAGTTCAGGGTTGCCAGATTTTTTTTTATACCGATCTGGCAGCTTTGAATAAAAAAATAGCACTAAAAAATAGCACTTTTTGAGTCGTTCTCACTTCCAATCGCGTATATCTCGGTAAATAGTGCCGCTATCAAAAAAGTGCATAAAAGCAAAGTTGTCGGCCTTGACTCGAGCAACATTCGTGCCGAATACCCGAAAGCTATCCGATCGTTAGTTTTCGAGATATCTTAGAAAGAATAGTGAAAATTGTCATTTTTCGAAAATATTAATAGTGCTTCTGCGCACCCGCCGAAAAACGGTGAAAATATCATTGAATTTTTTTTCCAAAAACACGATCGTCTTCGTTTTTACGTCCTCTACAAGTTCCTTAAAGGACACGTGGTCGTCAGAATTTTTTAAATAGCATTTTTTTTGGTTTAAATGAAAAAAAGTGAAAAATCGCCATTTTTGCTAAAAATAGCCTTTGCGCGAACTCGTACAGCTCGGAAAATACGAGAGATATGAAAAAAGTGTTAAGGTAGAGTAGATGCGCAATAAGTTGAGCTACAATTTTGCCGAAGACATGAAAGCGATCCGAGCTATAGTTTTTGAGTTATCGGTGAAAAGGTAATATTTAAGGGTGTCGTTTTTTTGACGAAAAATGCTAAAAATAGCCAAAAATAGCAAAAAAAATCGATTTTTCGGATTCAAAGCGCGATAACTCGAAAACTACTGGTCCGATTTTCATAAATGGCACATCGGCGGATAGGTATAAGATTAGGCTACAAATTCTTCTCAAGGCCCGAGATCGGGGGACTTGTAGTTTCCCCAGAAAATTAAAAATAGCACTCAAAAACAGTATTTCTATTTTCAGAATTTTGTCTTTGGACCCTCGTAACTCCGAAAATAATGGGTGAAAAATCTCGGGACCGGAACCAAAAAATAGGTCAAGATCCAGACTACAAGTTCGCCATTAGACCCGAGGCTCTACGACCATTATCTTCGGCTATTTTTCACGAAAGGTAAGTGAAACCAAAATTTTTGAATTTTTGAGTAATCACTTTCGCCCTCTACAAAAACCGTTAGAACTAATTTTTAGAAAATGGCGTCGGTCGCCATTTTGTAGCTAATGGCGTCCTCTACAAAATGGCGGAAGTTCAGGGTTGCCAGATTTTTTTTTATACCGATCTGGCAGCTTTGAATAAAAAAATAGCACTAAAAAATAGCACTTTTTGAGTCGTTCTCACTTCCAATCGCGTATATCTCGGTAAATAGTGCCGCTATCAAAAAAGTGCATAAAAGCAAAGTTGTCGGCCTTGACTCGAGCAACATTCGTGCCGAATACCCGAAAGCTATCCGATCGTTAGTTTTCGAGATATCTTAGAAAGAATAGTGAAAATTGTCATTTTTCGAAAATATTAATAGTGCTTCTGCGCACCCGCCGAAAAACGGTGAAAATATCATTGAATTTTTTTTCCAAAAACACGATCGTCTTCGTTTTTACGTCCTCTACAAGTTCCTTAAAGGACACGTGGTCGTCAGAATTTTTTAAATAGCATTTTTTTTGGTTTAAATGAAAAAAAGTGAAAAATCGCCATTTTTGCTAAAAATAGCCTTTGCGCGAACTCGTACAGCTCGGAAAATACGAGAGATATGAAAAAAGTGTTAAGGTAGAGTAGATGCGCAATAAGTTGAGCTACAATTTTGCCGAAGACATGAAAGCGATCCGAGCTATAGTTTTTGAGTTATCGGTGAAAAGGTAATATTTAAGGGTGTCGTTTTTTTGACGAAAAATGCTAAAAATAGCCAAAAATAGCAAAAAAAATCGATTTTTCGGATTCAAAGCGCGATAACTCGAAAACTACTGGTCCGATTTTCATAAATGGCACATCGGCGGATAGGTATAAGATTAGGCTACAAATTCTTCTCAAGGCCCGAGATCGGGGGACTTGTAGTTTCCCCAGAAAATTAAAAATAGCACTCAAAAACAGTATTTCTATTTTCAGAATTTTGTCTTTGGACCCTCGTAACTCCGAAAATAATGGGTGAAAAATCTCGGGACCGGAACCAAAAAATAGGTCAAGATCCAGACTACAAGTTCGCCATTAGACCCGAGGCTCTACGACCATTATCTTCGGCTATTTTTCACGAAAGGTAAGTGAAACCAAAATTTTTGAATTTTTGAGTAATCACTTTCGCCCTCTACAAAAACCGTTAGAACTAATTTTTAGAAAATGGCGTCGGTCGCCATTTTGTAGCTAATGGCGTCCTCTACAAAATGGCGGAAGTTCAGGGTTGCCAGATTTTTTTTTATACCGATCTGGCAGCTTTGAATAAAAAAATAGCACTAAAAAATAGCACTTTTTGAGTCGTTCTCACTTCCAATCGCGTATATCTCGGTAAATAGTGCCGCTATCAAAAAAGTGCATAAAAGCAAAGTTGTCGGCCTTGACTCGAGCAACATTCGTGCCGAATACCCGAAAGCTATCCGATCGTTAGTTTTCGAGATATCTTAGAAAGAATAGTGAAAATTGTCATTTTTCGAAAATATTAATAGTGCTTCTGCGCACCCGCCGAAAAACGGTGAAAATATCATTGAATTTTTTTTCCAAAAACACGATCGTCTTCGTTTTTACGTCCTCTACAAGTTCCTTAAAGGACACGTGGTCGTCAGAATTTTTTAAATAGCATTTTTTTTGGTTTAAATGAAAAAAAGTGAAAAATCGCCATTTTTGCTAAAAATAGCCTTTGCGCGAACTCGTACAGCTCGGAAAATACGAGAGATATGAAAAAAGTGTTAAGGTAGAGTAGATGCGCAATAAGTTGAGCTACAATTTTGCCGAAGACATGAAAGCGATCCGAGCTATAGTTTTTGAGTTATCGGTGAAAAGGTAATATTTAAGGGTGTCGTTTTTTTGACGAAAAATGCTAAAAATAGCCAAAAATAGCAAAAAAAATCGATTTTTCGGATTCAAAGCGCGATAACTCGAAAACTACTGGTCCGATTTTCATAAATGGCACATCGGCGGATAGGTATAAGATTAGGCTACAAATTCTTCTCAAGGCCCGAGATCGGGGGACTTGTAGTTTCCCCAGAAAATTAAAAATAGCACTCAAAAACAGTATTTCTATTTTCAGAATTTTGTCTTTGGACCCTCGTAACTCCGAAAATAATGGGTGAAAAATCTCGGGACCGGAACCAAAAAATAGGTCAAGATCCAGACTACAAGTTCGCCATTAGACCCGAGGCTCTACGACCATTATCTTCGGCTATTTTTCACGAAAGGTAAGTGAAACCAAAATTTTTGAATTTTTGAGTAATCACTTTCGCCCTCTACAAAAACCGTTAGAACTAATTTTTAGAAAATGGCGTCGGTCGCCATTTTGTAGCTAATGGCGTCCTCTACAAAATGGCGGAAGTTCAGGGTTGCCAGATTTTTTTTTATACCGATCTGGCAGCTTTGAATAAAAAAATAGCACTAAAAAATAGCACTTTTTGAGTCGTTCTCACTTCCAATCGCGTATATCTCGGTAAATAGTGCCGCTATCAAAAAAGTGCATAAAAGCAAAGTTGTCGGCCTTGACTCGAGCAACATTCGTGCCGAATACCCGAAAGCTATCCGATCGTTAGTTTTCGAGATATCTTAGAAAGAATAGTGAAAATTGTCATTTTTCGAAAATATTAATAGTGCTTCTGCGCACCCGCCGAAAAACGGTGAAAATATCATTGAATTTTTTTTCCAAAAACACGATCGTCTTCGTTTTTACGTCCTCTACAAGTTCCTTAAAGGACACGTGGTCGTCAGAATTTTTTAAATAGCATTTTTTTTGGTTTAAATGAAAAAAAGTGAAAAATCGCCATTTTTGCTAAAAATAGCCTTTGCGCGAACTCGTACAGCTCGGAAAATACGAGAGATATGAAAAAAGTGTTAAGGTAGAGTAGATGCGCAATAAGTTGAGCTACAATTTTGCCGAAGACATGAAAGCGATCCGAGCTATAGTTTTTGAGTTATCGGTGAAAAGGTAATATTTAAGGGTGTCGTTTTTTTGACGAAAAATGCTAAAAATAGCCAAAAATAGCAAAAAAAATCGATTTTTCGGATTCAAAGCGCGATAACTCGAAAACTACTGGTCCGATTTTCATAAATGGCACATCGGCGGATAGGTATAAGATTAGGCTACAAATTCTTCTCAAGGCCCGAGATCGGGGGACTTGTAGTTTCCCCAGAAAATTAAAAATAGCACTCAAAAACAGTATTTCTATTTTCAGAATTTTGTCTTTGGACCCTCGTAACTCCGAAAATAATGGGTGAAAAATCTCGGGACCGGAACCAAAAAATAGGTCAAGATCCAGACTACAAGTTCGCCATTAGACCCGAGGCTCTACGACCATTATCTTCGGCTATTTTTCACGAAAGGTAAGTGAAACCAAAATTTTTGAATTTTTGAGTAATCACTTTCGCCCTCTACAAAAACCGTTAGAACTAATTTTTAGAAAATGGCGTCGGTCGCCATTTTGTAGCTAATGGCGTCCTCTACAAAATGGCGGAAGTTCAGGGTTGCCAGATTTTTTTTTATACCGATCTGGCAGCTTTGAATAAAAAAATAGCACTAAAAAATAGCACTTTTTGAGTCGTTCTCACTTCCAATCGCGTATATCTCGGTAAATAGTGCCGCTATCAAAAAAGTGCATAAAAGCAAAGTTGTCGGCCTTGACTCGAGCAACATTCGTGCCGAATACCCGAAAGCTATCCGATCGTTAGTTTTCGAGATATCTTAGAAAGAATAGTGAAAATTGTCATTTTTCGAAAATATTAATAGTGCTTCTGCGCACCCGCCGAAAAACGGTGAAAATATCATTGAATTTTTTTTCCAAAAACACGATCGTCTTCGTTTTTACGTCCTCTACAAGTTCCTTAAAGGACACGTGGTCGTCAGAATTTTTTAAATAGCATTTTTTTTGGTTTAAATGAAAAAAAGTGAAAAATCGCCATTTTTGCTAAAAATAGCCTTTGCGCGAACTCGTACAGCTCGGAAAATACGAGAGATATGAAAAAAGTGTTAAGGTAGAGTAGATGCGCAATAAGTTGAGCTACAATTTTGCCGAAGACATGAAAGCGATCCGAGCTATAGTTTTTGAGTTATCGGTGAAAAGGTAATATTTAAGGGTGTCGTTTTTTTGACGAAAAATGCTAAAAATAGCCAAAAATAGCAAAAAAAATCGATTTTTCGGATTCAAAGCGCGATAACTCGAAAACTACTGGTCCGATTTTCATAAATGGCACATCGGCGGATAGGTATAAGATTAGGCTACAAATTCTTCTCAAGGCCCGAGATCGGGGGACTTGTAGTTTCCCCAGAAAATTAAAAATAGCACTCAAAAACAGTATTTCTATTTTCAGAATTTTGTCTTTGGACCCTCGTAACTCCGAAAATAATGGGTGAAAAATCTCGGGACCGGAACCAAAAAATAGGTCAAGATCCAGACTACAAGTTCGCCATTAGACCCGAGGCTCTACGACCATTATCTTCGGCTATTTTTCACGAAAGGTAAGTGAAACCAAAATTTTTGAATTTTTGAGTAATCACTTTCGCCCTCTACAAAAACCGTTAGAACTAATTTTTAGAAAATGGCGTCGGTCGCCATTTTGTAGCTAATGGCGTCCTCTACAAAATGGCGGAAGTTCAGGGTTGCCAGATTTTTTTTTATACCGATCTGGCAGCTTTGAATAAAAAAATAGCACTAAAAAATAGCACTTTTTGAGTCGTTCTCACTTCCAATCGCGTATATCTCGGTAAATAGTGCCGCTATCAAAAAAGTGCATAAAAGCAAAGTTGTCGGCCTTGACTCGAGCAACATTCGTGCCGAATACCCGAAAGCTATCCGATCGTTAGTTTTCGAGATATCTTAGAAAGAATAGTGAAAATTGTCATTTTTCGAAAATATTAATAGTGCTTCTGCGCACCCGCCGAAAAACGGTGAAAATATCATTGAATTTTTTTTCCAAAAACACGATCGTCTTCGTTTTTACGTCCTCTACAAGTTCCTTAAAGGACACGTGGTCGTCAGAATTTTTTAAATAGCATTTTTTTTGGTTTAAATGAAAAAAAGTGAAAAATCGCCATTTTTGCTAAAAATAGCCTTTGCGCGAACTCGTACAGCTCGGAAAATACGAGAGATATGAAAAAAGTGTTAAGGTAGAGTAGATGCGCAATAAGTTGAGCTACAATTTTGCCGAAGACATGAAAGCGATCCGAGCTATAGTTTTTGAGTTATCGGTGAAAAGGTAATATTTAAGGGTGTCGTTTTTTTGACGAAAAATGCTAAAAATAGCCAAAAATAGCAAAAAAAATCGATTTTTCGGATTCAAAGCGCGATAACTCGAAAACTACTGGTCCGATTTTCATAAATGGCACATCGGCGGATAGGTATAAGATTAGGCTACAAATTCTTCTCAAGGCCCGAGATCGGGGGACTTGTAGTTTCCCCAGAAAATTAAAAATAGCACTCAAAAACAGTATTTCTATTTTCAGAATTTTGTCTTTGGACCCTCGTAACTCCGAAAATAATGGGTGAAAAATCTCGGGACCGGAACCAAAAAATAGGTCAAGATCCAGACTACAAGTTCGCCATTAGACCCGAGGCTCTACGACCATTATCTTCGGCTATTTTTCACGAAAGGTAAGTGAAACCAAAATTTTTGAATTTTTGAGTAATCACTTTCGCCCTCTACAAAAACCGTTAGAACTAATTTTTAGAAAATGGCGTCGGTCGCCATTTTGTAGCTAATGGCGTCCTCTACAAAATGGCGGAAGTTCAGGGTTGCCAGATTTTTTTTTATACCGATCTGGCAGCTTTGAATAAAAAAATAGCACTAAAAAATAGCACTTTTTGAGTCGTTCTCACTTCCAATCGCGTATATCTCGGTAAATAGTGCCGCTATCAAAAAAGTGCATAAAAGCAAAGTTGTCGGCCTTGACTCGAGCAACATTCGTGCCGAATACCCGAAAGCTATCCGATCGTTAGTTTTCGAGATATCTTAGAAAGAATAGTGAAAATTGTCATTTTTCGAAAATATTAATAGTGCTTCTGCGCACCCGCCGAAAAACGGTGAAAATATCATTGAATTTTTTTTCCAAAAACACGATCGTCTTCGTTTTTACGTCCTCTACAAGTTCCTTAAAGGACACGTGGTCGTCAGAATTTTTTAAATAGCATTTTTTTTGGTTTAAATGAAAAAAAGTGAAAAATCGCCATTTTTGCTAAAAATAGCCTTTGCGCGAACTCGTACAGCTCGGAAAATACGAGAGATATGAAAAAAGTGTTAAGGTAGAGTAGATGCGCAATAAGTTGAGCTACAATTTTGCCGAAGACATGAAAGCGATCCGAGCTATAGTTTTTGAGTTATCGGTGAAAAGGTAATATTTAAGGGTGTCGTTTTTTTGACGAAAAATGCTAAAAATAGCCAAAAATAGCAAAAAAAATCGATTTTTCGGATTCAAAGCGCGATAACTCGAAAACTACTGGTCCGATTTTCATAAATGGCACATCGGCGGATAGGTATAAGATTAGGCTACAAATTCTTCTCAAGGCCCGAGATCGGGGGACTTGTAGTTTCCCCAGAAAATTAAAAATAGCACTCAAAAACAGTATTTCTATTTTCAGAATTTTGTCTTTGGACCCTCGTAACTCCGAAAATAATGGGTGAAAAATCTCGGGACCGGAACCAAAAAATAGGTCAAGATCCAGACTACAAGTTCGCCATTAGACCCGAGGCTCTACGACCATTATCTTCGGCTATTTTTCACGAAAGGTAAGTGAAACCAAAATTTTTGAATTTTTGAGTAATCACTTTCGCCCTCTACAAAAACCGTTAGAACTAATTTTTAGAAAATGGCGTCGGTCGCCATTTTGTAGCTAATGGCGTCCTCTACAAAATGGCGGAAGTTCAGGGTTGCCAGATTTTTTTTTATACCGATCTGGCAGCTTTGAATAAAAAAATAGCACTAAAAAATAGCACTTTTTGAGTCGTTCTCACTTCCAATCGCGTATATCTCGGTAAATAGTGCCGCTATCAAAAAAGTGCATAAAAGCAAAGTTGTCGGCCTTGACTCGAGCAACATTCGTGCCGAATACCCGAAAGCTATCCGATCGTTAGTTTTCGAGATATCTTAGAAAGAATAGTGAAAATTGTCATTTTTCGAAAATATTAATAGTGCTTCTGCGCACCCGCCGAAAAACGGTGAAAATATCATTGAATTTTTTTTCCAAAAACACGATCGTCTTCGTTTTTACGTCCTCTACAAGTTCCTTAAAGGACACGTGGTCGTCAGAATTTTTTAAATAGCATTTTTTTTGGTTTAAATGAAAAAAAGTGAAAAATCGCCATTTTTGCTAAAAATAGCCTTTGCGCGAACTCGTACAGCTCGGAAAATACGAGAGATATGAAAAAAGTGTTAAGGTAGAGTAGATGCGCAATAAGTTGAGCTACAATTTTGCCGAAGACATGAAAGCGATCCGAGCTATAGTTTTTGAGTTATCGGTGAAAAGGTAATATTTAAGGGTGTCGTTTTTTTGACGAAAAATGCTAAAAATAGCCAAAAATAGCAAAAAAAATCGATTTTTCGGATTCAAAGCGCGATAACTCGAAAACTACTGGTCCGATTTTCATAAATGGCACATCGGCGGATAGGTATAAGATTAGGCTACAAATTCTTCTCAAGGCCCGAGATCGGGGGACTTGTAGTTTCCCCAGAAAATTAAAAATAGCACTCAAAAACAGTATTTCTATTTTCAGAATTTTGTCTTTGGACCCTCGTAACTCCGAAAATAATGGGTGAAAAATCTCGGGACCGGAACCAAAAAATAGGTCAAGATCCAGACTACAAGTTCGCCATTAGACCCGAGGCTCTACGACCATTATCTTCGGCTATTTTTCACGAAAGGTAAGTGAAACCAAAATTTTTGAATTTTTGAGTAATCA
Organism: Pegoplata infirma; assembly: GCA_963921195.1. Classification (NCBI taxonomy): domain Eukaryota; kingdom Metazoa; phylum Arthropoda; class Insecta; order Diptera; family Anthomyiidae; genus Pegoplata; species Pegoplata infirma. Next base: position 20,234 of record CAWUER010000382.1, on the reverse strand, counting down.
CTTTCGCCCTCTACAAAAACCGTTAGAACTAATTTTTAGAAAATGGCGTCGGTCGCCATTTTGTAGCTAATGGCGTCCTCTACAAAATGGCGGAAGTTCAGGGTTGCCAGATTTTTTTTTATACCGATCTGGCAGCTTTGAATAAAAAAATAGCACTAAAAAATAGCACTTTTTGAGTCGTTCTCACTTCCAATCGCGTATATCTCGGTAAATAGTGCCGCTATCAAAAAAGTGCATAAAAGCAAAGTTGTCGGCCTTGACTCGAGCAACATTCGTGCCGAATACCCGAAAGCTATCCGATCGTTAGTTTTCGAGATATCTTAGAAAGAATAGTGAAAATTGTCATTTTTCGAAAATATTAATAGTGCTTCTGCGCACCCGCCGAAAAACGGTGAAAATATCATTGAATTTTTTTTCCAAAAACACGATCGTCTTCGTTTTTACGTCCTCTACAAGTTCCTTAAAGGACACGTGGTCGTCAGAATTTTTTAAATAGCATTTTTTTTGGTTTAAATGAAAAAAAGTGAAAAATCGCCATTTTTGCTAAAAATAGCCTTTGCGCGAACTCGTACAGCTCGGAAAATACGAGAGATATGAAAAAAGTGTTAAGGTAGAGTAGATGCGCAATAAGTTGAGCTACAATTTTGCCGAAGACATGAAAGCGATCCGAGCTATAGTTTTTGAGTTATCGGTGAAAAGGTAATATTTAAGGGTGTCGTTTTTTTGACGAAAAATGCTAAAAATAGCCAAAAATAGCAAAAAAAATCGATTTTTCGGATTCAAAGCGCGATAACTCGAAAACTACTGGTCCGATTTTCATAAATGGCACATCGGCGGATAGGTATAAGATTAGGCTACAAATTCTTCTCAAGGCCCGAGATCGGGGGACTTGTAGTTTCCCCAGAAAATTAAAAATAGCACTCAAAAACAGTATTTCTATTTTCAGAATTTTGTCTTTGGACCCTCGTAACTCCGAAAATAATGGGTGAAAAATCTCGGGACCGGAACCAAAAAATAGGTCAAGATCCAGACTACAAGTTCGCCATTAGACCCGAGGCTCTACGACCATTATCTTCGGCTATTTTTCACGAAAGGTAAGTGAAACCAAAATTTTTGAATTTTTGAGTAATCACTTTCGCCCTCTACAAAAACCGTTAGAACTAATTTTTAGAAAATGGCGTCGGTCGCCATTTTGTAGCTAATGGCGTCCTCTACAAAATGGCGGAAGTTCAGGGTTGCCAGATTTTTTTTTATACCGATCTGGCAGCTTTGAATAAAAAAATAGCACTAAAAAATAGCACTTTTTGAGTCGTTCTCACTTCCAATCGCGTATATCTCGGTAAATAGTGCCGCTATCAAAAAAGTGCATAAAAGCAAAGTTGTCGGCCTTGACTCGAGCAACATTCGTGCCGAATACCCGAAAGCTATCCGATCGTTAGTTTTCGAGATATCTTAGAAAGAATAGTGAAAATTGTCATTTTTCGAAAATATTAATAGTGCTTCTGCGCACCCGCCGAAAAACGGTGAAAATATCATTGAATTTTTTTTCCAAAAACACGATCGTCTTCGTTTTTACGTCCTCTACAAGTTCCTTAAAGGACACGTGGTCGTCAGAATTTTTTAAATAGCATTTTTTTTGGTTTAAATGAAAAAAAGTGAAAAATCGCCATTTTTGCTAAAAATAGCCTTTGCGCGAACTCGTACAGCTCGGAAAATACGAGAGATATGAAAAAAGTGTTAAGGTAGAGTAGATGCGCAATAAGTTGAGCTACAATTTTGCCGAAGACATGAAAGCGATCCGAGCTATAGTTTTTGAGTTATCGGTGAAAAGGTAATATTTAAGGGTGTCGTTTTTTTGACGAAAAATGCTAAAAATAGCCAAAAATAGCAAAAAAAATCGATTTTTCGGATTCAAAGCGCGATAACTCGAAAACTACTGGTCCGATTTTCATAAATGGCACATCGGCGGATAGGTATAAGATTAGGCTACAAATTCTTCTCAAGGCCCGAGATCGGGGGACTTGTAGTTTCCCCAGAAAATTAAAAATAGCACTCAAAAACAGTATTTCTATTTTCAGAATTTTGTCTTTGGACCCTCGTAACTCCGAAAATAATGGGTGAAAAATCTCGGGACCGGAACCAAAAAATAGGTCAAGATCCAGACTACAAGTTCGCCATTAGACCCGAGGCTCTACGACCATTATCTTCGGCTATTTTTCACGAAAGGTAAGTGAAACCAAAATTTTTGAATTTTTGAGTAATCACTTTCGCCCTCTACAAAAACCGTTAGAACTAATTTTTAGAAAATGGCGTCGGTCGCCATTTTGTAGCTAATGGCGTCCTCTACAAAATGGCGGAAGTTCAGGGTTGCCAGATTTTTTTTTATACCGATCTGGCAGCTTTGAATAAAAAAATAGCACTAAAAAATAGCACTTTTTGAGTCGTTCTCACTTCCAATCGCGTATATCTCGGTAAATAGTGCCGCTATCAAAAAAGTGCATAAAAGCAAAGTTGTCGGCCTTGACTCGAGCAACATTCGTGCCGAATACCCGAAAGCTATCCGATCGTTAGTTTTCGAGATATCTTAGAAAGAATAGTGAAAATTGTCATTTTTCGAAAATATTAATAGTGCTTCTGCGCACCCGCCGAAAAACGGTGAAAATATCATTGAATTTTTTTTCCAAAAACACGATCGTCTTCGTTTTTACGTCCTCTACAAGTTCCTTAAAGGACACGTGGTCGTCAGAATTTTTTAAATAGCATTTTTTTTGGTTTAAATGAAAAAAAGTGAAAAATCGCCATTTTTGCTAAAAATAGCCTTTGCGCGAACTCGTACAGCTCGGAAAATACGAGAGATATGAAAAAAGTGTTAAGGTAGAGTAGATGCGCAATAAGTTGAGCTACAATTTTGCCGAAGACATGAAAGCGATCCGAGCTATAGTTTTTGAGTTATCGGTGAAAAGGTAATATTTAAGGGTGTCGTTTTTTTGACGAAAAATGCTAAAAATAGCCAAAAATAGCAAAAAAAATCGATTTTTCGGATTCAAAGCGCGATAACTCGAAAACTACTGGTCCGATTTTCATAAATGGCACATCGGCGGATAGGTATAAGATTAGGCTACAAATTCTTCTCAAGGCCCGAGATCGGGGGACTTGTAGTTTCCCCAGAAAATTAAAAATAGCACTCAAAAACAGTATTTCTATTTTCAGAATTTTGTCTTTGGACCCTCGTAACTCCGAAAATAATGGGTGAAAAATCTCGGGACCGGAACCAAAAAATAGGTCAAGATCCAGACTACAAGTTCGCCATTAGACCCGAGGCTCTACGACCATTATCTTCGGCTATTTTTCACGAAAGGTAAGTGAAACCAAAATTTTTGAATTTTTGAGTAATCACTTTCGCCCTCTACAAAAACCGTTAGAACTAATTTTTAGAAAATGGCGTCGGTCGCCATTTTGTAGCTAATGGCGTCCTCTACAAAATGGCGGAAGTTCAGGGTTGCCAGATTTTTTTTTATACCGATCTGGCAGCTTTGAATAAAAAAATAGCACTAAAAAATAGCACTTTTTGAGTCGTTCTCACTTCCAATCGCGTATATCTCGGTAAATAGTGCCGCTATCAAAAAAGTGCATAAAAGCAAAGTTGTCGGCCTTGACTCGAGCAACATTCGTGCCGAATACCCGAAAGCTATCCGATCGTTAGTTTTCGAGATATCTTAGAAAGAATAGTGAAAATTGTCATTTTTCGAAAATATTAATAGTGCTTCTGCGCACCCGCCGAAAAACGGTGAAAATATCATTGAATTTTTTTTCCAAAAACACGATCGTCTTCGTTTTTACGTCCTCTACAAGTTCCTTAAAGGACACGTGGTCGTCAGAATTTTTTAAATAGCATTTTTTTTGGTTTAAATGAAAAAAAGTGAAAAATCGCCATTTTTGCTAAAAATAGCCTTTGCGCGAACTCGTACAGCTCGGAAAATACGAGAGATATGAAAAAAGTGTTAAGGTAGAGTAGATGCGCAATAAGTTGAGCTACAATTTTGCCGAAGACATGAAAGCGATCCGAGCTATAGTTTTTGAGTTATCGGTGAAAAGGTAATATTTAAGGGTGTCGTTTTTTTGACGAAAAATGCTAAAAATAGCCAAAAATAGCAAAAAAAATCGATTTTTCGGATTCAAAGCGCGATAACTCGAAAACTACTGGTCCGATTTTCATAAATGGCACATCGGCGGATAGGTATAAGATTAGGCTACAAATTCTTCTCAAGGCCCGAGATCGGGGGACTTGTAGTTTCCCCAGAAAATTAAAAATAGCACTCAAAAACAGTATTTCTATTTTCAGAATTTTGTCTTTGGACCCTCGTAACTCCGAAAATAATGGGTGAAAAATCTCGGGACCGGAACCAAAAAATAGGTCAAGATCCAGACTACAAGTTCGCCATTAGACCCGAGGCTCTACGACCATTATCTTCGGCTATTTTTCACGAAAGGTAAGTGAAACCAAAATTTTTGAATTTTTGAGTAATCACTTTCGCCCTCTACAAAAACCGTTAGAACTAATTTTTAGAAAATGGCGTCGGTCGCCATTTTGTAGCTAATGGCGTCCTCTACAAAATGGCGGAAGTTCAGGGTTGCCAGATTTTTTTTTATACCGATCTGGCAGCTTTGAATAAAAAAATAGCACTAAAAAATAGCACTTTTTGAGTCGTTCTCACTTCCAATCGCGTATATCTCGGTAAATAGTGCCGCTATCAAAAAAGTGCATAAAAGCAAAGTTGTCGGCCTTGACTCGAGCAACATTCGTGCCGAATACCCGAAAGCTATCCGATCGTTAGTTTTCGAGATATCTTAGAAAGAATAGTGAAAATTGTCATTTTTCGAAAATATTAATAGTGCTTCTGCGCACCCGCCGAAAAACGGTGAAAATATCATTGAATTTTTTTTCCAAAAACACGATCGTCTTCGTTTTTACGTCCTCTACAAGTTCCTTAAAGGACACGTGGTCGTCAGAATTTTTTAAATAGCATTTTTTTTGGTTTAAATGAAAAAAAGTGAAAAATCGCCATTTTTGCTAAAAATAGCCTTTGCGCGAACTCGTACAGCTCGGAAAATACGAGAGATATGAAAAAAGTGTTAAGGTAGAGTAGATGCGCAATAAGTTGAGCTACAATTTTGCCGAAGACATGAAAGCGATCCGAGCTATAGTTTTTGAGTTATCGGTGAAAAGGTAATATTTAAGGGTGTCGTTTTTTTGACGAAAAATGCTAAAAATAGCCAAAAATAGCAAAAAAAATCGATTTTTCGGATTCAAAGCGCGATAACTCGAAAACTACTGGTCCGATTTTCATAAATGGCACATCGGCGGATAGGTATAAGATTAGGCTACAAATTCTTCTCAAGGCCCGAGATCGGGGGACTTGTAGTTTCCCCAGAAAATTAAAAATAGCACTCAAAAACAGTATTTCTATTTTCAGAATTTTGTCTTTGGACCCTCGTAACTCCGAAAATAATGGGTGAAAAATCTCGGGACCGGAACCAAAAAATAGGTCAAGATCCAGACTACAAGTTCGCCATTAGACCCGAGGCTCTACGACCATTATCTTCGGCTATTTTTCACGAAAGGTAAGTGAAACCAAAATTTTTGAATTTTTGAGTAATCACTTTCGCCCTCTACAAAAACCGTTAGAACTAATTTTTAGAAAATGGCGTCGGTCGCCATTTTGTAGCTAATGGCGTCCTCTACAAAATGGCGGAAGTTCAGGGTTGCCAGATTTTTTTTTATACCGATCTGGCAGCTTTGAATAAAAAAATAGCACTAAAAAATAGCACTTTTTGAGTCGTTCTCACTTCCAATCGCGTATATCTCGGTAAATAGTGCCGCTATCAAAAAAGTGCATAAAAGCAAAGTTGTCGGCCTTGACTCGAGCAACATTCGTGCCGAATACCCGAAAGCTATCCGATCGTTAGTTTTCGAGATATCTTAGAAAGAATAGTGAAAATTGTCATTTTTCGAAAATATTAATAGTGCTTCTGCGCACCCGCCGAAAAACGGTGAAAATATCATTGAATTTTTTTTCCAAAAACACGATCGTCTTCGTTTTTACGTCCTCTACAAGTTCCTTAAAGGACACGTGGTCGTCAGAATTTTTTAAATAGCATTTTTTTTGGTTTAAATGAAAAAAAGTGAAAAATCGCCATTTTTGCTAAAAATAGCCTTTGCGCGAACTCGTACAGCTCGGAAAATACGAGAGATATGAAAAAAGTGTTAAGGTAGAGTAGATGCGCAATAAGTTGAGCTACAATTTTGCCGAAGACATGAAAGCGATCCGAGCTATAGTTTTTGAGTTATCGGTGAAAAGGTAATATTTAAGGGTGTCGTTTTTTTGACGAAAAATGCTAAAAATAGCCAAAAATAGCAAAAAAAATCGATTTTTCGGATTCAAAGCGCGATAACTCGAAAACTACTGGTCCGATTTTCATAAATGGCACATCGGCGGATAGGTATAAGATTAGGCTACAAATTCTTCTCAAGGCCCGAGATCGGGGGACTTGTAGTTTCCCCAGAAAATTAAAAATAGCACTCAAAAACAGTATTTCTATTTTCAGAATTTTGTCTTTGGACCCTCGTAACTCCGAAAATAATGGGTGAAAAATCTCGGGACCGGAACCAAAAAATAGGTCAAGATCCAGACTACAAGTTCGCCATTAGACCCGAGGCTCTACGACCATTATCTTCGGCTATTTTTCACGAAAGGTAAGTGAAACCAAAATTTTTGAATTTTTGAGTAATCACTTTCGCCCTCTACAAAAACCGTTAGAACTAATTTTTAGAAAATGGCGTCGGTCGCCATTTTGTAGCTAATGGCGTCCTCTACAAAATGGCGGAAGTTCAGGGTTGCCAGATTTTTTTTTATACCGATCTGGCAGCTTTGAATAAAAAAATAGCACTAAAAAATAGCACTTTTTGAGTCGTTCTCACTTCCAATCGCGTATATCTCGGTAAATAGTGCCGCTATCAAAAAAGTGCATAAAAGCAAAGTTGTCGGCCTTGACTCGAGCAACATTCGTGCCGAATACCCGAAAGCTATCCGATCGTTAGTTTTCGAGATATCTTAGAAAGAATAGTGAAAATTGTCATTTTTCGAAAATATTAATAGTGCTTCTGCGCACCCGCCGAAAAACGGTGAAAATATCATTGAATTTTTTTTCCAAAAACACGATCGTCTTCGTTTTTACGTCCTCTACAAGTTCCTTAAAGGACACGTGGTCGTCAGAATTTTTTAAATAGCATTTTTTTTGGTTTAAATGAAAAAAAGTGAAAAATCGCCATTTTTGCTAAAAATAGCCTTTGCGCGAACTCGTACAGCTCGGAAAATACGAGAGATATGAAAAAAGTGTTAAGGTAGAGTAGATGCGCAATAAGTTGAGCTACAATTTTGCCGAAGACATGAAAGCGATCCGAGCTATAGTTTTTGAGTTATCGGTGAAAAGGTAATATTTAAGGGTGTCGTTTTTTTGACGAAAAATGCTAAAAATAGCCAAAAATAGCAAAAAAAATCGATTTTTCGGATTCAAAGCGCGATAACTCGAAAACTACTGGTCCGATTTTCATAAATGGCACATCGGCGGATAGGTATAAGATTAGGCTACAAATTCTTCTCAAGGCCCGAGATCGGGGGACTTGTAGTTTCCCCAGAAAATTAAAAATAGCACTCAAAAACAGTATTTCTATTTTCAGAATTTTGTCTTTGGACCCTCGTAACTCCGAAAATAATGGGTGAAAAATCTCGGGACCGGAACCAAAAAATAGGTCAAGATCCAGACTACAAGTTCGCCATTAGACCCGAGGCTCTACGACCATTATCTTCGGCTATTTTTCACGAAAGGTAAGTGAAACCAAAATTTTTGAATTTTTGAGTAATCACTTTCGCCCTCTACAAAAACCGTTAGAACTAATTTTTAGAAAATGGCGTCGGTCGCCATTTTGTAGCTAATGGCGTCCTCTACAAAATGGCGGAAGTTCAGGGTTGCCAGATTTTTTTTTATACCGATCTGGCAGCTTTGAATAAAAAAATAGCACTAAAAAATAGCACTTTTTGAGTCGTTCTCACTTCCAATCGCGTATATCTCGGTAAATAGTGCCGCTATCAAAAAAGTGCATAAAAGCAAAGTTGTCGGCCTTGACTCGAGCAACATTCGTGCCGAATACCCGAAAGCTATCCGATCGTTAGTTTTCGAGATATCTTAGAAAGAATAGTGAAAATTGTCATTTTTCGAAAATATTAATAGTGCTTCTGCGCACCCGCCGAAAAACGGTGAAAATATCATTGAATTTTTTTTCCAAAAACACGATCGTCTTCGTTTTTACGTCCTCTACAAGTTCCTTAAAGGACACGTGGTCGTCAGAATTTTTTAAATAGCATTTTTTTTGGTTTAAATGAAAAAAAGTGAAAAATCGCCATTTTTGCTAAAAATAGCCTTTGCGCGAACTCGTACAGCTCGGAAAATACGAGAGATATGAAAAAAGTGTTAAGGTAGAGTAGATGCGCAATAAGTTGAGCTACAATTTTGCCGAAGACATGAAAGCGATCCGAGCTATAGTTTTTGAGTTATCGGTGAAAAGGTAATATTTAAGGGTGTCGTTTTTTTGACGAAAAATGCTAAAAATAGCCAAAAATAGCAAAAAAAATCGATTTTTCGGATTCAAAGCGCGATAACTCGAAAACTACTGGTCCGATTTTCATAAATGGCACATCGGCGGATAGGTATAAGATTAGGCTACAAATTCTTCTCAAGGCCCGAGATCGGGGGACTTGTAGTTTCCCCAGAAAATTAAAAATAGCACTCAAAAACAGTATTTCTATTTTCAGAATTTTGTCTTTGGACCCTCGTAACTCCGAAAATAATGGGTGAAAAATCTCGGGACCGGAACCAAAAAATAGGTCAAGATCCAGACTACAAGTTCGCCATTAGACCCGAGGCTCTACGACCATTATCTTCGGCTATTTTTCACGAAAGGTAAGTGAAACCAAAATTTTTGAATTTTTGAGTAATCACTTTCGCCCTCTACAAAAACCGTTAGAACTAATTTTTAGAAAATGGCGTCGGTCGCCATTTTGTAGCTAATGGCGTCCTCTACAAAATGGCGGAAGTTCAGGGTTGCCAGATTTTTTTTTATACCGATCTGGCAGCTTTGAATAAAAAAATAGCACTAAAAAATAGCACTTTTTGAGTCGTTCTCACTTCCAATCGCGTATATCTCGGTAAATAGTGCCGCTATCAAAAAAGTGCATAAAAGCAAAGTTGTCGGCCTTGACTCGAGCAACATTCGTGCCGAATACCCGAAAGCTATCCGATCGTTAGTTTTCGAGATATCTTAGAAAGAATAGTGAAAATTGTCATTTTTCGAAAATATTAATAGTGCTTCTGCGCACCCGCCGAAAAACGGTGAAAATATCATTGAATTTTTTTTCCAAAAACACGATCGTCTTCGTTTTTACGTCCTCTACAAGTTCCTTAAAGGACACGTGGTCGTCAGAATTTTTTAAATAGCATTTTTTTTGGTTTAAATGAAAAAAAGTGAAAAATCGCCATTTTTGCTAAAAATAGCCTTTGCGCGAACTCGTACAGCTCGGAAAATACGAGAGATATGAAAAAAGTGTTAAGGTAGAGTAGATGCGCAATAAGTTGAGCTACAATTTTGCCGAAGACATGAAAGCGATCCGAGCTATAGTTTTTGAGTTATCGGTGAAAAGGTAATATTTAAGGGTGTCGTTTTTTTGACGAAAAATGCTAAAAATAGCCAAAAATAGCAAAAAAAATCGATTTTTCGGATTCAAAGCGCGATAACTCGAAAACTACTGGTCCGATTTTCATAAATGGCACATCGGCGGATAGGTATAAGATTAGGCTACAAATTCTTCTCAAGGCCCGAGATCGGGGGACTTGTAGTTTCCCCAGAAAATTAAAAATAGCACTCAAAAACAGTATTTCTATTTTCAGAATTTTGTCTTTGGACCCTCGTAACTCCGAAAATAATGGGTGAAAAATCTCGGGACCGGAACCAAAAAATAGGTCAAGATCCAGACTACAAGTTCGCCATTAGACCCGAGGCTCTACGACCATTATCTTCGGCTATTTTTCACGAAAGGTAAGTGAAACCAAAATTTTTGAATTTTTGAGTAATCACTTTCGCCCTCTACAAAAACCGTTAGAACTAATTTTTAGAAAATGGCGTCGGTCGCCATTTTGTAGCTAATGGCGTCCTCTACAAAATGGCGGAAGTTCAGGGTTGCCAGATTTTTTTTTATACCGATCTGGCAGCTTTGAATAAAAAAATAGCACTAAAAAATAGCACTTTTTGAGTCGTTCTCACTTCCAATCGCGTATATCTCGGTAAATAGTGCCGCTATCAAAAAAGTGCATAAAAGCAAAGTTGTCGGCCTTGACTCGAGCAACATTCGTGCCGAATACCCGAAAGCTATCCGATCGTTAGTTTTCGAGATATCTTAGAAAGAATAGTGAAAATTGTCATTTTTCGAAAATATTAATAGTGCTTCTGCGCACCCGCCGAAAAACGGTGAAAATATCATTGAATTTTTTTTCCAAAAACACGATCGTCTTCGTTTTTACGTCCTCTACAAGTTCCTTAAAGGACACGTGGTCGTCAGAATTTTTTAAATAGCATTTTTTTTGGTTTAAATGAAAAAAAGTGAAAAATCGCCATTTTTGCTAAAAATAGCCTTTGCGCGAACTCGTACAGCTCGGAAAATACGAGAGATATGAAAAAAGTGTTAAGGTAGAGTAGATGCGCAATAAGTTGAGCTACAATTTTGCCGAAGACATGAAAGCGATCCGAGCTATAGTTTTTGAGTTATCGGTGAAAAGGTAATATTTAAGGGTGTCGTTTTTTTGACGAAAAATGCTAAAAATAGCCAAAAATAGCAAAAAAAATCGATTTTTCGGATTCAAAGCGCGATAACTCGAAAACTACTGGTCCGATTTTCATAAATGGCACATCGGCGGATAGGTATAAGATTAGGCTACAAATTCTTCTCAAGGCCCGAGATCGGGGGACTTGTAGTTTCCCCAGAAAATTAAAAATAGCACTCAAAAACAGTATTTCTATTTTCAGAATTTTGTCTTTGGACCCTCGTAACTCCGAAAATAATGGGTGAAAAATCTCGGGACCGGAACCAAAAAATAGGTCAAGATCCAGACTACAAGTTCGCCATTAGACCCGAGGCTCTACGACCATTATCTTCGGCTATTTTTCACGAAAGGTAAGTGAAACCAAAATTTTTGAATTTTTGAGTAATCACTTTCGCCCTCTACAAAAACCGTTAGAACTAATTTTTAGAAAATGGCGTCGGTCGCCATTTTGTAGCTAATGGCGTCCTCTACAAAATGGCGGAAGTTCAGGGTTGCCAGATTTTTTTTTATACCGATCTGGCAGCTTTGAATAAAAAAATAGCACTAAAAAATAGCACTTTTTGAGTCGTTCTCACTTCCAATCGCGTATATCTCGGTAAATAGTGCCGCTATCAAAAAAGTGCATAAAAGCAAAGTTGTCGGCCTTGACTCGAGCAACATTCGTGCCGAATACCCGAAAGCTATCCGATCGTTAGTTTTCGAGATATCTTAGAAAGAATAGTGAAAATTGTCATTTTTCGAAAATATTAATAGTGCTTCTGCGCACCCGCCGAAAAACGGTGAAAATATCATTGAATTTTTTTTCCAAAAACACGATCGTCTTCGTTTTTACGTCCTCTACAAGTTCCTTAAAGGACACGTGGTCGTCAGAATTTTTTAAATAGCATTTTTTTTGGTTTAAATGAAAAAAAGTGAAAAATCGCCATTTTTGCTAAAAATAGCCTTTGCGCGAACTCGTACAGCTCGGAAAATACGAGAGATATGAAAAAAGTGTTAAGGTAGAGTAGATGCGCAATAAGTTGAGCTACAATTTTGCCGAAGACATGAAAGCGATCCGAGCTATAGTTTTTGAGTTATCGGTGAAAAGGTAATATTTAAGGGTGTCGTTTTTTTGACGAAAAATGCTAAAAATAGCCAAAAATAGCAAAAAAAATCGATTTTTCGGATTCAAAGCGCGATAACTCGAAAACTACTGGTCCGATTTTCATAAATGGCACATCGGCGGATAGGTATAAGATTAGGCTACAAATTCTTCTCAAGGCCCGAGATCGGGGGACTTGTAGTTTCCCCAGAAAATTAAAAATAGCACTCAAAAACAGTATTTCTATTTTCAGAATTTTGTCTTTGGACCCTCGTAACTCCGAAAATAATGGGTGAAAAATCTCGGGACCGGAACCAAAAAATAGGTCAAGATCCAGACTACAAGTTCGCCATTAGACCCGAGGCTCTACGACCATTATCTTCGGCTATTTTTCACGAAAGGTAAGTGAAACCAAAATTTTTGAATTTTTGAGTAATCACTTTCGCCCTCTACAAAAACCGTTAGAACTAATTTTTAGAAAATGGCGTCGGTCGCCATTTTGTAGCTAATGGCGTCCTCTACAAAATGGCGGAAGTTCAGGGTTGCCAGATTTTTTTTTATACCGATCTGGCAGCTTTGAATAAAAAAATAGCACTAAAAAATAGCACTTTTTGAGTCGTTCTCACTTCCAATCGCGTATATCTCGGTAAATAGTGCCGCTATCAAAAAAGTGCATAAAAGCAAAGTTGTCGGCCTTGACTCGAGCAACATTCGTGCCGAATACCCGAAAGCTATCCGATCGTTAGTTTTCGAGATATCTTAGAAAGAATAGTGAAAATTGTCATTTTTCGAAAATATTAATAGTGCTTCTGCGCACCCGCCGAAAAACGGTGAAAATATCATTGAATTTTTTTTCCAAAAACACGATCGTCTTCGTTTTTACGTCCTCTACAAGTTCCTTAAAGGACACGTGGTCGTCAGAATTTTTTAAATAGCATTTTTTTTGGTTTAAATGAAAAAAAGTGAAAAATCGCCATTTTTGCTAAAAATAGCCTTTGCGCGAACTCGTACAGCTCGGAAAATACGAGAGATATGAAAAAAGTGTTAAGGTAGAGTAGATGCGCAATAAGTTGAGCTACAATTTTGCCGAAGACATGAAAGCGATCCGAGCTATAGTTTTTGAGTTATCGGTGAAAAGGTAATATTTAAGGGTGTCGTTTTTTTGACGAAAAATGCTAAAAATAGCCAAAAATAGCAAAAAAAATCGATTTTTCGGATTCAAAGCGCGATAACTCGAAAACTACTGGTCCGATTTTCATAAATGGCACATCGGCGGATAGGTATAAGATTAGGCTACAAATTCTTCTCAAGGCCCGAGATCGGGGGACTTGTAGTTTCCCCAGAAAATTAAAAATAGCACTCAAAAACAGTATTTCTATTTTCAGAATTTTGTCTTTGGACCCTCGTAACTCCGAAAATAATGGGTGAAAAATCTCGGGACCGGAACCAAAAAATAGGTCAAGATCCAGACTACAAGTTCGCCATTAGACCCGAGGCTCTACGACCATTATCTTCGGCTATTTTTCACGAAAGGTAAGTGAAACCAAAATTTTTGAATTTTTGAGTAATCACTTTCGCCCTCTACAAAAACCGTTAGAACTAATTTTTAGAAAATGGCGTCGGTCGCCATTTTGTAGCTAATGGCGTCCTCTACAAAATGGCGGAAGTTCAGGGTTGCCAGATTTTTTTTTATACCGATCTGGCAGCTTTGAATAAAAAAATAGCACTAAAAAATAGCACTTTTTGAGTCGTTCTCACTTCCAATCGCGTATATCTCGGTAAATAGTGCCGCTATCAAAAAAGTGCATAAAAGCAAAGTTGTCGGCCTTGACTCGAGCAACATTCGTGCCGAATACCCGAAAGCTATCCGATCGTTAGTTTTCGAGATATCTTAGAAAGAATAGTGAAAATTGTCATTTTTCGAAAATATTAATAGTGCTTCTGCGCACCCGCCGAAAAACGGTGAAAATATCATTGAATTTTTTTTCCAAAAACACGATCGTCTTCGTTTTTACGTCCTCTACAAGTTCCTTAAAGGACACGTGGTCGTCAGAATTTTTTAAATAGCATTTTTTTTGGTTTAAATGAAAAAAAGTGAAAAATCGCCATTTTTGCTAAAAATAGCCTTTGCGCGAACTCGTACAGCTCGGAAAATACGAGAGATATGAAAAAAGTGTTAAGGTAGAGTAGATGCGCAATAAGTTGAGCTACAATTTTGCCGAAGACATGAAAGCGATCCGAGCTATAGTTTTTGAGTTATCGGTGAAAAGGTAATATTTAAGGGTGTCGTTTTTTTGACGAAAAATGCTAAAAATAGCCAAAAATAGCAAAAAAAATCGATTTTTCGGATTCAAAGCGCGATAACTCGAAAACTACTGGTCCGATTTTCATAAATGGCACATCGGCGGATAGGTATAAGATTAGGCTACAAATTCTTCTCAAGGCCCGAGATCGGGGGACTTGTAGTTTCCCCAGAAAATTAAAAATAGCACTCAAAAACAGTATTTCTATTTTCAGAATTTTGTCTTTGGACCCTCGTAACTCCGAAAATAATGGGTGAAAAATCTCGGGACCGGAACCAAAAAATAGGTCAAGATCCAGACTACAAGTTCGCCATTAGACCCGAGGCTCTACGACCATTATCTTCGGCTATTTTTCACGAAAGGTAAGTGAAACCAAAATTTTTGAATTTTTGAGTAATCACTTTCGCCCTCTACAAAAACCGTTAGAACTAATTTTTAGAAAATGGCGTCGGTCGCCATTTTGTAGCTAATGGCGTCCTCTACAAAATGGCGGAAGTTCAGGGTTGCCAGATTTTTTTTTATACCGATCTGGCAGCTTTGAATAAAAAAATAGCACTAAAAAATAGCACTTTTTGAGTCGTTCTCACTTCCAATCGCGTATATCTCGGTAAATAGTGCCGCTATCAAAAAAGTGCATAAAAGCAAAGTTGTCGGCCTTGACTCGAGCAACATTCGTGCCGAATACCCGAAAGCTATCCGATCGTTAGTTTTCGAGATATCTTAGAAAGAATAGTGAAAATTGTCATTTTTCGAAAATATTAATAGTGCTTCTGCGCACCCGCCGAAAAACGGTGAAAATATCATTGAATTTTTTTTCCAAAAACACGATCGTCTTCGTTTTTACGTCCTCTACAAGTTCCTTAAAGGACACGTGGTCGTCAGAATTTTTTAAATAGCATTTTTTTTGGTTTAAATGAAAAAAAGTGAAAAATCGCCATTTTTGCTAAAAATAGCCTTTGCGCGAACTCGTACAGCTCGGAAAATACGAGAGATATGAAAAAAGTGTTAAGGTAGAGTAGATGCGCAATAAGTTGAGCTACAATTTTGCCGAAGACATGAAAGCGATCCGAGCTATAGTTTTTGAGTTATCGGTGAAAAGGTAATATTTAAGGGTGTCGTTTTTTTGACGAAAAATGCTAAAAATAGCCAAAAATAGCAAAAAAAATCGATTTTTCGGATTCAAAGCGCGATAACTCGAAAACTACTGGTCCGATTTTCATAAATGGCACATCGGCGGATAGGTATAAGATTAGGCTACAAATTCTTCTCAAGGCCCGAGATCGGGGGACTTGTAGTTTCCCCAGAAAATTAAAAATAGCACTCAAAAACAGTATTTCTATTTTCAGAATTTTGTCTTTGGACCCTCGTAACTCCGAAAATAATGGGTGAAAAATCTCGGGACCGGAACCAAAAAATAGGTCAAGATCCAGACTACAAGTTCGCCATTAGACCCGAGGCTCTACGACCATTATCTTCGGCTATTTTTCACGAAAGGTAAGTGAAACCAAAATTTTTGAATTTTTGAGTAATCACTTTCGCCCTCTACAAAAACCGTTAGAACTAATTTTTAGAAAATGGCGTCGGTCGCCATTTTGTAGCTAATGGCGTCCTCTACAAAATGGCGGAAGTTCAGGGTTGCCAGATTTTTTTTTATACCGATCTGGCAGCTTTGAATAAAAAAATAGCACTAAAAAATAGCACTTTTTGAGTCGTTCTCACTTCCAATCGCGTATATCTCGGTAAATAGTGCCGCTATCAAAAAAGTGCATAAAAGCAAAGTTGTCGGCCTTGACTCGAGCAACATTCGTGCCGAATACCCGAAAGCTATCCGATCGTTAGTTTTCGAGATATCTTAGAAAGAATAGTGAAAATTGTCATTTTTCGAAAATATTAATAGTGCTTCTGCGCACCCGCCGAAAAACGGTGAAAATATCATTGAATTTTTTTTCCAAAAACACGATCGTCTTCGTTTTTACGTCCTCTACAAGTTCCTTAAAGGACACGTGGTCGTCAGAATTTTTTAAATAGCATTTTTTTTGGTTTAAATGAAAAAAAGTGAAAAATCGCCATTTTTGCTAAAAATAGCCTTTGCGCGAACTCGTACAGCTCGGAAAATACGAGAGATATGAAAAAAGTGTTAAGGTAGAGTAGATGCGCAATAAGTTGAGCTACAATTTTGCCGAAGACATGAAAGCGATCCGAGCTATAGTTTTTGAGTTATCGGTGAAAAGGTAATATTTAAGGGTGTCGTTTTTTTGACGAAAAATGCTAAAAATAGCCAAAAATAGCAAAAAAAATCGATTTTTCGGATTCAAAGCGCGATAACTCGAAAACTACTGGTCCGATTTTCATAAATGGCACATCGGCGGATAGGTATAAGATTAGGCTACAAATTCTTCTCAAGGCCCGAGATCGGGGGACTTGTAGTTTCCCCAGAAAATTAAAAATAGCACTCAAAAACAGTATTTCTATTTTCAGAATTTTGTCTTTGGACCCTCGTAACTCCGAAAATAATGGGTGAAAAATCTCGGGACCGGAACCAAAAAATAGGTCAAGATCCAGACTACAAGTTCGCCATTAGACCCGAGGCTCTACGACCATTATCTTCGGCTATTTTTCACGAAAGGTAAGTGAAACCAAAATTTTTGAATTTTTGAGTAATCACTTTCGCCCTCTACAAAAACCGTTAGAACTAATTTTTAGAAAATGGCGTCGGTCGCCATTTTGTAGCTAATGGCGTCCTCTACAAAATGGCGGAAGTTCAGGGTTGCCAGATTTTTTTTTATACCGATCTGGCAGCTTTGAATAAAAAAATAGCACTAAAAAATAGCACTTTTTGAGTCGTTCTCACTTCCAATCGCGTATATCTCGGTAAATAGTGCCGCTATCAAAAAAGTGCATAAAAGCAAAGTTGTCGGCCTTGACTCGAGCAACATTCGTGCCGAATACCCGAAAGCTATCCGATCGTTAGTTTTCGAGATATCTTAGAAAGAATAGTGAAAATTGTCATTTTTCGAAAATATTAATAGTGCTTCTGCGCACCCGCCGAAAAACGGTGAAAATATCATTGAATTTTTTTTCCAAAAACACGATCGTCTTCGTTTTTACGTCCTCTACAAGTTCCTTAAAGGACACGTGGTCGTCAGAATTTTTTAAATAGCATTTTTTTTGGTTTAAATGAAAAAAAGTGAAAAATCGCCATTTTTGCTAAAAATAGCCTTTGCGCGAACTCGTACAGCTCGGAAAATACGAGAGATATGAAAAAAGTGTTAAGGTAGAGTAGATGCGCAATAAGTTGAGCTACAATTTTGCCGAAGACATGAAAGCGATCCGAGCTATAGTTTTTGAGTTATCGGTGAAAAGGTAATATTTAAGGGTGTCGTTTTTTTGACGAAAAATGCTAAAAATAGCCAAAAATAGCAAAAAAAATCGATTTTTCGGATTCAAAGCGCGATAACTCGAAAACTACTGGTCCGATTTTCATAAATGGCACATCGGCGGATAGGTATAAGATTAGGCTACAAATTCTTCTCAAGGCCCGAGATCGGGGGACTTGTAGTTTCCCCAGAAAATTAAAAATAGCACTCAAAAACAGTATTTCTATTTTCAGAATTTTGTCTTTGGACCCTCGTAACTCCGAAAATAATGGGTGAAAAATCTCGGGACCGGAACCAAAAAATAGGTCAAGATCCAGACTACAAGTTCGCCATTAGACCCGAGGCTCTACGACCATTATCTTCGGCTATTTTTCACGAAAGGTAAGTGAAACCAAAATTTTTGAATTTTTGAGTAATCACTTTCGCCCTCTACAAAAACCGTTAGAACTAATTTTTAGAAAATGGCGTCGGTCGCCATTTTGTAGCTAATGGCGTCCTCTACAAAATGGCGGAAGTTCAGGGTTGCCAGATTTTTTTTTATACCGATCTGGCAGCTTTGAATAAAAAAATAGCACTAAAAAATAGCACTTTTTGAGTCGTTCTCACTTCCAATCGCGTATATCTCGGTAAATAGTGCCGCTATCAAAAAAGTGCATAAAAGCAAAGTTGTCGGCCTTGACTCGAGCAACATTCGTGCCGAATACCCGAAAGCTATCCGATCGTTAGTTTTCGAGATATCTTAGAAAGAATAGTGAAAATTGTCATTTTTCGAAAATATTAATAGTGCTTCTGCGCACCCGCCGAAAAACGGTGAAAATATCATTGAATTTTTTTTCCAAAAACACGATCGTCTTCGTTTTTACGTCCTCTACAAGTTCCTTAAAGGACACGTGGTCGTCAGAATTTTTTAAATAGCATTTTTTTTGGTTTAAATGAAAAAAAGTGAAAAATCGCCATTTTTGCTAAAAATAGCCTTTGCGCGAACTCGTACAGCTCGGAAAATACGAGAGATATGAAAAAAGTGTTAAGGTAGAGTAGATGCGCAATAAGTTGAGCTACAATTTTGCCGAAGACATGAAAGCGATCCGAGCTATAGTTTTTGAGTTATCGGTGAAAAGGTAATATTTAAGGGTGTCGTTTTTTTGACGAAAAATGCTAAAAATAGCCAAAAATAGCAAAAAAAATCGATTTTTCGGATTCAAAGCGCGATAACTCGAAAACTACTGGTCCGATTTTCATAAATGGCACATCGGCGGATAGGTATAAGATTAGGCTACAAATTCTTCTCAAGGCCCGAGATCGGGGGACTTGTAGTTTCCCCAGAAAATTAAAAATAGCACTCAAAAACAGTATTTCTATTTTCAGAATTTTGTCTTTGGACCCTCGTAACTCCGAAAATAATGGGTGAAAAATCTCGGGACCGGAACCAAAAAATAGGTCAAGATCCAGACTACAAGTTCGCCATTAGACCCGAGGCTCTACGACCATTATCTTCGGCTATTTTTCACGAAAGGTAAGTGAAACCAAAATTTTTGAATTTTTGAGTAATCACTTTCGCCCTCTACAAAAACCGTTAGAACTAATTTTTAGAAAATGGCGTCGGTCGCCATTTTGTAGCTAATGGCGTCCTCTACAAAATGGCGGAAGTTCAGGGTTGCCAGATTTTTTTTTATACCGATCTGGCAGCTTTGAATAAAAAAATAGCACTAAAAAATAGCACTTTTTGAGTCGTTCTCACTTCCAATCGCGTATATCTCGGTAAATAGTGCCGCTATCAAAAAAGTGCATAAAAGCAAAGTTGTCGGCCTTGACTCGAGCAACATTCGTGCCGAATACCCGAAAGCTATCCGATCGTTAGTTTTCGAGATATCTTAGAAAGAATAGTGAAAATTGTCATTTTTCGAAAATATTAATAGTGCTTCTGCGCACCCGCCGAAAAACGGTGAAAATATCATTGAATTTTTTTTCCAAAAACACGATCGTCTTCGTTTTTACGTCCTCTACAAGTTCCTTAAAGGACACGTGGTCGTCAGAATTTTTTAAATAGCATTTTTTTTGGTTTAAATGAAAAAAAGTGAAAAATCGCCATTTTTGCTAAAAATAGCCTTTGCGCGAACTCGTACAGCTCGGAAAATACGAGAGATATGAAAAAAGTGTTAAGGTAGAGTAGATGCGCAATAAGTTGAGCTACAATTTTGCCGAAGACATGAAAGCGATCCGAGCTATAGTTTTTGAGTTATCGGTGAAAAGGTAATATTTAAGGGTGTCGTTTTTTTGACGAAAAATGCTAAAAATAGCCAAAAATAGCAAAAAAAATCGATTTTTCGGATTCAAAGCGCGATAACTCGAAAACTACTGGTCCGATTTTCATAAATGGCACATCGGCGGATAGGTATAAGATTAGGCTACAAATTCTTCTCAAGGCCCGAGATCGGGGGACTTGTAGTTTCCCCAGAAAATTAAAAATAGCACTCAAAAACAGTATTTCTATTTTCAGAATTTTGTCTTTGGACCCTCGTAACTCCGAAAATAATGGGTGAA
>CAWUER010000381.1:7500-48280 GCA_963921195.1 Pegoplata infirma | reverse complement strand
GCATGACACAATGTAAAATTTACATTTACATTGTAAATCCTTAACATATTATCCAAAAGACAAAAAGAAACACATTTTTTTCTTTTTTGATGGGTGAACAAGGCACGTAAACTCCAAAAAAAAGAAGAAGAGACCAGAACAGTGTTGCCAGCAATAAAAAAAATTAAAAATTACACACAAAATGAGGCAAAATTAAACATAAATTTTAAATTTAAATTTATTTAATTTAAAATTAAATAAATTTTGAGACAAATTTTTAGTAAATTTATTGTGGCTCGAGGTCATTTTGCCCTAATTACACCGTAATATTCACAAAAAAATAATTTTCCAAAAAAATTATTTTTCTGTTTTAAATTTATTTATGTTGGTCAGTTTAGTAGTGATTTTTATGGAATTGGTTTTATTTTATAGAGCAGAAAAAATAAAGGGACACGTATTTTATTTTAGCGGCCCAAATTGCAAATGTGGGGGGAAGACACGGACATTTTTCAGTTTTTTTCGTTTATCTTCTATATTGTGCAAAGAAACCTAATCATGTTACATACCAAACGAAAGGTCTTTAGAAACCCTATCTACATGTGTAAAGAACGTGTCCAAACATGCACAACTTTTCGTCATATTGAGTAAAATATTAAAAATTTAGGAAAATAAGTCGAAAAATATTAACTTCTTTGGCACGTTGTTAGCACCACGAGATATGCTATATCAATTTTGCCTAAATAGGCGTAAATGATAAAAAAAATAAAAAGAGCACCATTAAATAAAAATTTGGGCCGCTAAAAACAAATACGTTTCGAATTATTTTTTGTTGTGAACATCATATCCAAATTTCATGAAGATCGGAGGGTTACACCAGGGTGAATTCCCTTGTTAGCCAACTCGTGTTTCGATCTCGTCAAGATCTTGTCAAGACAATTTAGCTAAATATACCAGTGACCCCGATTCAGAATTAATCAACTAGGGTTGATAGACGTCCCTCATTAGGCGGAATTGCCCAGGTTTGCATAACAGATTGGCGTGCCCTGCGCGGGATTCTATATTTTTGCTTTTTTGCATTTTTTTTACAACAATTATTTTTCACATAAGAGGCATTCCCCACCAAATGTCCAGCGAATAAAACATGTGTACCGTAAATTTCTGAATAGGTTGTATGAATAGACCTATATGAAACTAGAAAATTGCGTTGATGGCCTTTCAATTTTTCAAAAACTGGCATTAGGAGGCGTGGTTGGCGTGTCGAGTTGCCTTGTTTAAATCAGAGTAAGTAAATGGTGATTTTGATTTTATCAATCTCATTGAGAAAAAAATTTTTTGTTTGTTTTCATTTTCTTTGCTCTGAAATGATTGTGTTTCTTCTTTGCTCGTTTTGTGTTTTTTCGAAAAATGAATTGTACAGCAAAGCTCAATATCGTGATAATTCAAATGGTGTTCGGTTTTCTTTGAACAGAAAACTAGATGAGCTGAAATTGAAAATGAAAAATAAAATGAGCTGATAGATGAAACGAGATTGATATGAATTGAGCTATCAATGAGATCTCGCGAGATCTCATATCAAACAAAATCATATTTTTTTGTTTTTTTTTTTTGTTTGCAAGCATAAATGGAAATGTGGTTGTTTATTGCTTATGATGTGTAGGGATATAAAAAAAACAAAAGGCAAGTAAATTCTAATAATGAATTAGAATTTTTACAGAATTATTTATTAAAAATAAATGCCGTTTAATGTTGAATTGTTTCTAACCATTTTTTGGGGTTTTTTTGTACGTAATACGTAATAAGACAATAGTGGTGTGTTTGGTTAACTGTAGGTACATTCAAATTTCCGACGAATTTACTACTGCTTTTATGTAAGTTTAAGAAGTAAATAATTGTTAATCATTGCAAATTGTATTTCTTCACTTCTTAAACTTACATAAAAGCAGTAGTAAATTCGTAGGAAATTTTAATGTACAGTTAACCAAAAACACCACTATTGTCTTATTACGTGTTACGTACAAAAAAACCCCAAAAAATGGTTAAAAACAATTCAACATTAAACGGCATTTATTTTTAATAAATAATTTTGTAAAAATTCTAATTCATTATTAGAATTTACTTGCCTTTTGTTTTTTTATATCCCTACTAGAGATGCGCACCAATCACGTGATTACCGTGAATCACGTGAATCACGCGTGAATCACGTGATTCGTAAGTAATTTTGTTTTCTACTCACGTGAGCGTGCGTGATCGTGAGTAACAAAAATAAGTTCGTGCGTGATCGTGCGTGAGTAAAATTGCTGCGTGATTTTTTCGTGATTTTAATTTTTTCTCCGTTTTTTTTTAAGTTCTTTTTAAGTTCTTTCAAATAAGTTAATAAATTTATATTTAATAAGTTTTTTAAGCAATTTTAAAAAAATTTCGCTCCACTGCACAGTGGGTGAAACACCCAATCTAGCGGCGCTTAATTCGAAAATGTAAAGTAATAAAGCCCAATGCATATTTGTTATTATAAAACTTATAAAGATTTAATTTTTAACCATATTTATTTATTTCAGTGTTTTTATGTATTTTGGGAAATTTATGTGAATATCGGGAGGGTGGTTGTATGAGGACTAGAAGTTAAAATGTTCCGATTCCGTTAAAATTTAGAGTGATTATTTATGGCTACAAAAAACATTTACCAATCGAATTTCAAGATGGTATTTGTTAAAATACTATTGTTAGGGCTTTTTAAGTAAAACTTGAAGGGGAAATTAACATGGGGGCTATGGGATAACATGGACCGATTTTGTCAAAAATTTAATAGGTTTTGTTCTTTCGATAAAAAATCTTAAATTTCAAATTTTGGCCAAATCGATTGAAAATTGTGGTCTGTATCGCGTTTATACTGTTTATTTGGACAGGCAGATGGACCCTAAAAACCGAACAACTTGCGCGAACTAGCACGCCATACTGAAACGTCACAACAAAAATAACCCAAAATAATAAACAAAACAGGAATTGGACCGAATACGATCGAATTTCAAAAGTTGCAATCCATGAAACTATAGTTTATATCACAAATGTAAACTTCTATAATGAACTACTAATAAACTAGATACAAACAGGCCACAAACATTTATTTTTTAGTTAAAACATACCTTTTACTTTCAATTAAAACTTTTTGGCTCAAAATGTATAAACAATTGACTTAAAAGTGTCAAGAAAAACTCACTGAGTAATTAGGCCCCAAATTCCTTTAATACACTTGCTGCAGAAAATGAATATTTGATAGCTTACAGCTGTGCGAATATTGAAAGCAAAACAAAAGTAAAAACGTAAATTTTTTCTGTAAAGTATAGGTAAACGATGCAGTGCAAAAACATTTATCGATCTTAATTTTTAAATTTTGACTTAAGCGTCGCTAGATCAGTGATTTCGGCCACAGTGCACTGTTCGAATTGACTTAAAATTTGTAATAGCATATTTCATATTTGGATTTTCAAAATTCAGTATAGTTTTCGAATTATCGCTGGTCGAAGTCGACTGATTTAGCAAAAGTGAGAAAAATACAACCTGTATAAGGAATATAATCTTATCCCTGTTAAATTTTTTAAAACATTTCAAAAATAAAAAAAAAAATTTCTAATGGAAAATTATGGGAACCTCGTACTCAAACCAGAATAGCTTTTGATCCCCCTCTGAATTTTGGATATGTTATACAAAACATTTTGACTGTCACCGAATTTAAAAAAAAATCGAAGATGTGTTGTTTTAAATATTCGCAAAGAAAAAAGTTTTTGCATTTTTGATACTTTTCTTTAAATAATCCTTTTGCATTTAAAATTATTTCCAAAAAGCACAAGACTTAAGCTCTCATATGAGCCAAGAATTGTGAAAATCGGATAATTGCTTTAAAAATTTAGAACATGTTTTATGTGATGATATGTTTTTCTAATTATGCAACAAAAAAAAAAAAGTCGAGCTTTGACCTGCCATAAAACGATCAGTAAACCGAATTTAAAAAACGATAGAAAGTTACATTTTCATAGGTATGTTGGCTATCTATGTGCCAATTTTCAATTAAATCTGAAGAAACCATTCCCAAAAACGACTAAAATTGGCTCTTAATATTTTAGAATTGCCCTTTTATAATTACAAAAACATTTTGTAAATTTAAATAAATGTTAAAAAAATAAAAAAATATGGAATAATTTTTTTTTTTTTATTATTTTAATTCGTGAGTATTTCGTGAACGTGATTACATCGTGAGCGTGATTAAAATTGTTTTCTACTCACGTGAGCGTGCGTGAGCGTGAGTACAAAAAAAAATTTCGTGCGTGATCGTGCGTGATTAAATTTTTTTTTTCGTGAGTGTGCGTGATCGTGATTGAAAAGTCACTCACGATCCCATCTCTAATCCCTACACATCATAAGCAATAAACAACCACATTTCCATTTATGCTTGCAAACAAAAAAAAAACAAAAAATATGATTTTGTTTGATATGAGATCTCGCGAGATCTCATTGATAGCTCAATTCATATCAATCTCGCGAGATCTCATTTTATCTCAATCTCGTTTCATCTATCAGCTCATTCTATTTTTCATTTTCAATTTCAACTCGTCTCGTTTTCTGTTCAAAGAAAACCGAATATCATTTGAATTATCACGATATTGAGCTTTGCTGTGTAATTCATTTTTCGAAAAAACACAAAACGAGCAAACAAGAAACACAATCATTTCAGAGCAAAGAAAAAAAGAAGCAAATACAAAAATATCAATTTCTGTTAATGATTAAAGAAAGAGATGAAATGAGCTGTTCATGGTGAGATAATACTTACTCTGGTTTAAATATTTATCAAATTCTGATTAATTTTTATTAAAGAATTGAAATTGTACCTGTTTTTTTATCTGCCCAATACAAATTTAAAAAAGGGTTGCCACCTTATGAAAAAATAAGGGCTTTCGGAAAAATCCGTATAAAAGCTGAACTAACATTTTGTCGGTCGTACGTATACACATCTCCATATAAACTACACCAAAGATTACACAATAACGAACTTGACGAAGCCGAATTTGGACACGACCGATACACCATTGGATAGGCCTTCAAAAAACTTTTCGACCTGTATAAAAATGTTTATATCCTAAAAAAAAACGAAAAAAATCCCATTTTTCCCCTCCCCTTTGACCCGCTAAATATGAAATTGGGCAGCTATAAAAAAAAACAGGTAGCTCTTATTTTGCTCCACTCTTTCGTATGTGAAAATTTCAGGACAATCGGTAGGTGCCCTGTGAAAGACCTTCCTTGTCAGTTTCTGAGACATTTTTCCTATAGAAAAAGTCTCAAATTCTGACACACTTTTCCTATAACATAAGTCTAATATTCTGAAACATTTTTCCTATAGAAAAATTCCCAGATTCTATGACATTTGTCTTATAGAAAAAGTATCATATTCTCAGACATTTTTCCTATAGAAAAAGTGTCAGATTCTGATACATTTTCCTTAGAAAATGTCCCAGATTCTGAGACATTTTTCTTATAGAAAAAGTGTTAGATTCTGAGACATTTTTCTTATAGAAAAAGTCTCATATTCTGAGAAATTTTTCCTATAGAAAAAGTCTCAGATTCTGAAACATTTTTCCCATAGAAAAGTCTCAGATTCTGAGACATGTTTCCTATAGAAAAGGTCCAAGATTCTGAGACATTTTTCCTATAGAAAAAGTCTCAGATTCTGAGACATTTTTCCTATAGAAAAAGTCTCAGATTCTGAGACATTTTTCCTATAGAAAAAGTATCAGATTCTGAGACATTTTTCCTATAGAAAAAGTATCAGATTCTGAGACAGTTTTCCCATAGAAAATGTCCCAGATTCTGAGACATTTTTCTTATAGAAAAAGTCTTAGATTCTGAGACATTTTTCCTATCGAAAAAGTCTCAGATTCTGAGACATTTTGCATATAGAAAAAGTCTCAGATTCTGATTGATTGATTTATCAAATAAAAACGGAATGCAACAAAATGTACATTCTTATATAGTTTTTTATGGGCTATCGATTATATTTTTTTTTTTTTGAAAATTTTTTGAACCCGTTCTGAAATTTTCCATTTTTAAAAAAAGTCAGTTTATCACAAATCCGGACCCCCACTGTATTTTCTTGTTTCAACATAGCGTATAAGTATTATTTATGCAAATATTTAATGAATATTAACTATGTTAAAACAAAAATACAAGCAAATAACAAAATCGTTATGAAATTTAATATTCAAATGTTATTTTATCGAATAAAACGAAAAACAGATGTCTGAATATTTTTTTGTGGATAGACAAACATCTAAACTTTAAAAAAAAAAACTAAAAAAAAAAAAGTGGATGAATTTTTGATAAATAGACTTATTTAAAAAATGGAAAATTTCGGAACGGGTTCTGAAAATTTTCCAAAAAAAAAAAAGTTAGTCCATAGCCCATACAAAACTATACAATAATGTAAATTTTTGAGATTGAGGTGCATTCCGTTTTAATTTGATAAATATTTAAACAAGGCAACTCGACACAAATTTGACAAATTTTTCCAATATTTGACCACGCCTCCTAAGCTTAGTTTTTGAAAAATTAAAAAACCAAAAACGAAATTTACTTAGCTCCATATAGAGATATTCATACAACCCATTTAGAAATTAACGGGACACTTGTTTTTCTGTAGCGGGACATTCGGTGTGGAATGCATCATTATTAAAAGCCTCATTTTTTAAATGGCTCATTTGTAAGCTTGTGTAAAATTTGTTTTACCTTATACTCTGGTGAAGCCCTTATTAGTAATATGGGGTCCAGCGTCCAAACTTAAGCGCAAAATTACGTTACCTATAACCGGTATAAATTTCGCTGCAATTGGTCTTACTTACTAAATAGCCAAATTATTAAAAATAAACAACTGTGCACGGTTGCGTATGATTGTTATTTAAAGGCATTTACAAAATTAAGTATACGCCACTTATACAATTTTCAAGTACATAATTACATAATAATAGAAAATCAAACTTTCCGAATCGGAATGGAATAAAACCCATTGAAAAATCGAACTTTACAAAAAATTGGTGATCAAAAGAATTGGAGGTAAAAAAATGTGGATTTCACCTTCCGTACTTTAAAAGTTCTATTGTTTGTTTGGGTTTTTGGAAAAATTATTTGATTACTGATAAAAAACTATTGAACCATTTTTCAAAATTTTTAATGTTCCAACTGGGAAAAGATCAATTAGGAAATATTTTTAAAAAAATTTAGGAAAAATGTCAATAGTTTCATTTTCCAGATCGACCCTCGTAGCACCTTTATTATTTACTCACTCTGGACACTATTAAGCTTAAATTAAAGCTTTATAAGTACCTACATAACATTTTTAATAATAATACTCGTTTGATAATAATAACGTTTAGTATTATTTACTTTGTCTTTAACAATAATAAAGTTTCCAATGTATTGTCGCCCACTGTATGTCTTTAAATCTAAGACTTTCTATAGAAAACATTTCCCAGAATCTAAAACTTTCTATCAAAAATTTCTTTGAATCTAAGATTTTTTTAATAGAAAAAAATATTTTTCTACAGAAAAATTTTTTTAGAATCTGAAACTTTTGCTTTGGAAAAAATTTCTCATGAGAAATTTTTGATGCCCTTTTTCTAAAGAAAAAAAACGTGAATTTAAGACGATTTTTAACGAAAGTGTAGCACAGTGGGGACAAATGGACTTTTTTTTATCCAATTTTGCCTACAGGTCGCAATTCTTAATCAATTTTAGTTGTTCTTTTTTGATAGTTTCGAGTCATCACAAACTCATTATACCACAGTGTTCTGTACCTCAGTGGTCTCGATTATTTGATAAAATTACCAAAAATATTAAGAAGTTATTAGAAAAAAATTATAAAAATATATAAAAATTTAGGAAAAAAAAATTAACCAACTTATAAATAATTTAGGAAAGTTAAAAAATCAAAACAAATTTGTAAAATTTAAATATAATGAGGGAAAAAGTAAATTTAAACAAAATCCCCAATATTCCTGCCCAAAACTCCATGCTGAAAATCCCATTTCAGGGATTAATAAAATTATGCCGGGCAACACTTTACATAATTTAACAAAATTTTGATGAAATTTGTATATATTTGCGTTTTTATCATACCATGAATAAGAAAAGAAGGAAGAGTAAAAGGGAAAAAACATAAGCCAGGAATGCAAGTGTATCAAATGTCTTTGACTTCCGATGATTTTACATGATGTAAAGGAAATCCAGAAAAAAACTAGTTTGAAGAGTATTTATTACAATGAAAAACAAACTTCCATCTCTGAGAGTACCAAAGAGACAATAATATATTGTCTCTTTGGAGAGAGAGCCAAAACCACAAATAAAGAAAAAAAAACAGAAGCGTTAATTTAATTGAGAGAACATTACTTATTGAAGAGTAAATATTATGATTTTTTTATTTAATCATTTAATTTAAAACGTGCCAAAAGCGAAACAGAAACAAAAAACCCAAAACACACACCACTCCGCCATAGATAAAGAAACAAAACAACACTTAAACATGTCAAACCAATTTCAAACAGCTGTTGATATAACACAAGTTGTATACATTACAAGTTGTAAATGATAACGAACAACGACATGTTTAATCAAACATGTCTTACCACACTTGTATGAATCAGTTTTGTTTGTTTAAAACATGTTTGATTGTACACAAGTTGTGTTAAAACATATTCGAGTTGTTTTTCATACAAGTTTGTATTGAACTCATACTCTTTATTTTGTTGTGGTGTGATGTTGTTTTGTTACTGTTTGTAGCCAACGACCTATAAAGGATGAGCATCACCTTTTTAGACCGTAATGACAGCTGCTCTCATTTATTATACACCATCACCTCTCACCATTGCACAGCAACAACACCAACTACACTAGCGAGAATAATAATAATGTACCCAAATATACCAACAAACATCTGTAAAACTCATACTACTTAAATGACACTTATTGAGGTTTGTTTTATTTTTTTTATTGTATTTTCAGCATGTTTTATAACGGACGGTATTGCCACTTAATGGGATTTAAAAACGGATTTATTCTTTGTGGGTACAAATAATGCAGACTAAACTCATTTCAGAATCTGAGATTTTTTATTTAGGAAAAATGTCCCAAAATCTGAGATTTTTTTAAAAAGGTAAAATGTCCCAAAATCCAATATTTTTTATATAGGAAATATGTCCTAAAATCCGAAATTTTTTTATATAGGAAAATATTTCAGAATCTAAGATTTTTTCTTTACATGAAAAATATCTCAGAATGTGAGACTTTTTCTATATAGGAAAAAATGGCTCAGAATCTGAGACTTTTTCAATATACACCCAAAAAAAAACGTAGGTATTCAATACTAAAAATTTTACTAATGAACTAATTTTTTAGTCCAAAATGATCTAGTGCAGGCGTTGGTAATCAATACATACTAAAATTTTTTACTAATATTATTCAAAACCAGTAAAAATTACTAATTTTAGTACTTTGAAGATACTAAAAAACTACCGTACTACTGGTAATTAGTAACTTATTAGTAGATTTTGGTACCAAATCACTTGCTAATATTTTTACTGCAGAATTATTTTGAGTGTAGGAACAAGTATAAAAGTTAAATGCGACTTAGCCGAATCTTTGAATACCCTCCACAATGCCCTTTTAAAAGGAAAGTAAATTTTTTAATGAAAATAAAAATAAACAATTATGATTAAAAATATTTTATTCTGAGTAAAAAACTTTTTATGTCATTTTTGTAAAAAAAAATAATTTACAAATTTTTTTTTAGTGTAAAATTTTTTCGAGTAGTTTATATTTTTAATATAAAAATATTTCTGAGTCACAAAAATGTAAAGTAATTTTGTGGCTTATCATTGTTTTTAAAGCTTGTTTTTTTTTTAAACTCGGGTTTTCAAGGGTTTGCTTATAACTTTTGAACCATTATTTATATTGACTGGAAATTCGGTATAAATGTTCGGTATAAATGTTTTGGCTTCAAAAACAACATTATGAAAAATATAGGAGGCCAGTTAACGGCCTCGCCCACTTTTTAAAAAAAAATTAAATTTTGGTTGTAATTTCTTTAAACTTGGTATAAATACTCCGAAGGACTGTAGAAATAATATCACAAAAAAAGGGGGCGCTCAGGCAACTGACACGCCCACTTTTTAAAAATATGTTTAAAAAATATGTAAAAACAATATCGCCCCACTGTAGTCGGCGTCGCAGACGGTCGCAAAAGTTAGCCGTTGAAATAAGTACTATGGATATTGGTCAATATATCTGAAAAAGTCCGGGGACCAATACGGACCAAAAACAAAAGTTCTATTCCATCAAAAAAAATATATATAATTTTCTTTTCAAAAATTTGTATTTTGTTAAAAATTTAATAAAAAAATAGAAAAATTTGTTTAAAAAAAAGAAAAGATATGACTTAAAGCATTTAAATATCCTTTAAAATTACCAAAAAAGAGTTTATAAATACCTCTTTTTGTTCAAAAGTTACAACAGTTTAAACTCGACTTAATTTATGCGAAATAATGTACACAAGTTACAGGATTTTAGAAAATGCAACTTTATGCACCCACCTGTCAGTAACGAACAGACTCATCGATCTTATATGATTATTTCCGCGCTATTAGGAATGTTCTATAATACATACAAACAAATCATGAAAATCGGGGAGCTTTTTTTTTATTTTTGTCGTGCTTGATTGGCCAAATGTGGCACTGTGCACTGGACCGATTTGGCTGAGATTTAAAACGAAGCAGGGCAGAGGAACCACAAATATATATGCCACACTTCAGCACTCTCAGAATTGTCGTTAGAAAGTTACCTTGTGTTTTATCTCGTAAATTCATGAAAAACCATTGCCGAAATTCAGTCTTTTGCTCATAACTTTTGAACCACTGGACCGAATTCGCTGGATTGCAAAACCAGCCTGACCAGATAAATGTCCAACATACGTGCCAAACTCCAGGAGCCTCCGAAAAGTCTTTTAAAATTTTGCGTGTTTTCAATAGACAGACAGACGGACGGTCGGGCATCGCTAAATCGTCTTAAAATCGATCGAGGATCATGAAAATATATACTTTATGGGGTCTTACAAGGGAAGTCTCCCTAGTGTCACCCGCAGATCTTTATGGAATTGGTTTTATTTTGTATAGCAGAAAAAATAAAGGGACACGTATTTTTTTAGCGACCCAAATTCATATTTAGGGGGTAAAAAGGAGGGGGAAGACAAGGCCATTTTTCATTTTTTTTTCGTTTATCTCCTATACTATGCAAAGAAACCTAATCTACGTGTGCTAATAACGTGTCCAAACAAGCACAACTTTTCGTCATATTGATTAAAATACCAAAATTTTAGGACAATTTTGTTAATAAGTCGAAAATTTTGAACTTCTTTGGCCCGTTTTTAGCACCACGAGATAGGTATTTTTAATACCTTTAATTTGATACCACCAGGCGTAAATCGTAAAAAACTGAAAAAGGTCAATTTCCCCCCATACAAATCGACCCCCTCTAAAAATTAATTTTCGTTCTTAACAACATATCCAAATTTCATGAAGATCGGAGGGTGACACCAGGGAGACTTGCCTTGTTAGAGCAATATTTCGTGCACTCTAAAAAAATGGCCCCAGTTTCCTACTATAAATTGGGTAAATTTCAACAAATTCAAAAATTATGCTTCTATAAATTGGGTAAATTTCCTATAATATTAAGTAAAATTACGCAGTGTGTGTAAATTTACCCAATTTATAGTAGGAAACTGAAATCATTTTAATTAGAGTGTGGTGTTACAAACGGAATTTCAAACTTAATATACCTTCTATCACTGGAGTGGAGGGTATAAAAATGTCTCAGAATGTGAGACTATTTCTATATAGGAGTCTCAGATTCTGACACATTTTTCCTGTATAGAACAAGTCTCAGATTCGGAGATATTTTTTTTTTTACACAGAAAACGTCTAGATTCTGAGAAATTTTTTCTATATAGAAAAAGTCTCAGATTCTGAGACATTTTTTCTATGTAGAAAAAGTCTCAGATTCTGAGACATTTTGTCTATGTAGAAAAAGTCTCAGATTCTGAGACATTTTTTCTATGTAGAAAAAGTCTCAGATTCTGAGACCTTTTTTCTATGTAGAAAAAGTCTTAGGTTCTGAGACATTTTTCTATATACCCGGTGAAAAATGTGCATATATGGATACATATATGTAAATATATGGATGCATATATGTGAATATATGAGCATATATGGTCATATATGAAGTTGTATGCAGTCATATATGATCATATTTGCAACATATATGTCCATATACGTAAAATGAGGGCATATGCCCATATATGACATGTGTGGACATATATGGAGCATATATGTCATATATGTTCATATGCCCTCATTTTACGTATATGGACATATATGTTGCAAATATGATCATATATGCCTTCATACAGTGTCATATATTTTCATATATGCTTCATATATGGACATACATGACGCTGTATGAACGCATATATGATCATATTTGTGCCATTTTTCACCGGGTAGAAAAAATGTTTCAGATTCTGAGACTTTTTCTATATAGAAAAAATGTCTCAGATTCTGACACATTTTTCTATATAGAAAAAATGTGTTTTCTATGTAGAAAAAATGTCTTAGAATCTTACAGTTTTTCTATATAGAAAATGTCTCAGAATCTGAGTCTCAGATTCTGACACATTTTTCATACAGAAAAAGTCCCAGATTCTAAAACTCAGAATCTGACACTTTTTCTATATAGGAAAAATGTCTCAGAATCTAAGACTTTTTCTATGAAAAATGTCTCAGAATCTAAAACTTTTTCTGTATAGAAAAACTGTCTCAGAATCTAAAACTTTTTCTGTATAGAAAAAATGTCTTAGAATCTGAGACTTTTTCTATATAGAAAAAATTTCTCAGAGTTTGAGAGTTTTTCTATATAGAAAAAATGTCTCAGAATCTGAGACTATTTCTATATAGAAAAAATGTCTCAGAATCTGAGACTTTTTCTACATAGAAAAAATGTCTCAGAGTCTGAGACTTTTTCTATATTGAAAAAATGTCTGAGAATCTGAGACTTTTTCTATATAGAAAAACTGTCTCAGAATCTGAGACTTTTTCTATATAGAAAAACTGTCTCAGAATCTGAGACTTTTTCTATATAGAAAAACTCTCTCAGAATCTGAGACTTTTTCTATATAGAAAAACTGTCTCAGAATCTGAGACCTTTTGTATATAGAAAAACTGTCTCAGAATCTGAGACTTTTTATATATAGGAAAAATGTCTCAGAATCTGAGACTTTTTCTATATAGAAAAAATGTCTCAGAATCTGAGAAAAAGTCTCAGATTGAGAGACTTTTTCTATGTAGAAAAATCTGCGACTTTTACAGAATCTGAGACTTTTTCTATATTGAAAAAATGTCTCAGAATCTGAGGTTTTTTCTATATAGAAAAAATGTCTCAGAATCTGAGACTTTTTCTATATAGAAAAAATGTCTCAGAATCTGAGACTTTTTCTATATAGAAAAAATGTCTCAGAATCTGAGACTTTTTCTATATAGAAAAAATGTCTCAGAATCTGAGACTTTTTCTATATAAAAAAAATGTCTCAGAATCTGAGACTTTTTCTATTTAAAAAATGTCTCAGAATCTGAGACTTTTTCTATGTAGAAAAAATGTCTCAGAATCTGAGACTTTTTCTATATAGAAAAAATGTCTCAGAATCTAAAACTTTTTCTATATAAAAAAACTCTATCAGAATCTGGTACTAAAACCAAATTGGTACCAGAAAATACCCTAACATCACAAACATGGCATCACTATGTTATATATTTTTAAACCAACAAAAAGACACTTACAAAAGAGAATGTAAGTGAAAATAAAACGAGTACAAAATTATTTCAGAGAGTCACAGAGATTAAAAATAATAAAAAACAGTTTAGTACTCAATTTATTTATTGAATTTTCAAAATTGTATTTTAATTTTGTTATGTTATCACTAAATAACAAAAATAACGCAAAAAAAAAGAAACGAAAACAAAAGAAAAAATACATTCACAGACGTCAGCAGCGCTGCCAGCCTACCGAAAGCAGAGCGATAAACGTAAACGTTGCAACGAATTGTATGTTTTTTTTCAAGCTGTTTGAAAAAAACAAACTACCACTCGTTAACGTTTCAATTAAGTCCCAGTTTACAGAAGGCGAACGCTACACCCGAACGAAAATTTTGCATGTGTTTTGTTATTGTAACAACAAAAAAATACATGTAAAATTTTCGTTCGTGTGTAGCGTTCGCCTTCTGTAAACTGGCCCTAAGAATTCCAATGAAAACAGAATTTGACGATTTGAGTTTTATTTTTTTCCACTTCGTTTCGGTTTGTGTTTTATCTATACCTGTAGTGCGATTCAGTAACTTTTTTAACGAAATTATCGATATCGTTAACTAACGAGAATTGTCGGTTGTTTTAACGAATATGTGATTCTATAAATTTTTAAATTATCGACAAGAATTAACGACAAAAATAGTTAATTTGAAATTTGTTTATTTTGAAATTGTATTGAGAACCGAAAATTTTCGTTAACTTTAACTTCAAAAAAATTTTTGTTGATAAGTTAACGATTTTTAATAACGACAAAATTCGGTAGAAAAAAGTTATAGAATTGCTTTAAAAGACAATTGTCGATAATTAACGATTTTTGACAATATAACGACCGATTTTTGTCGTTAAAAAGTTAGTGAATTGCGCTACTGCTTTGGAAAAAAAAACGTAACGTTTGTTATCGTTGCTGTGTGTATTTGAGTGTTTGTTCAAGAACAATTTGTGTGTGTGGTTTTTGTTGTTGTTAATTTACTGAATTCGTTTTCAGTTACGCTTTCTGTTTTATATTTCATTCTACAACACGTTGCCGTTTCTATTTCTATCATTCGTTTTGTGTTTTTCTTTACGTTTTGTGTTTCAGTTCGTTTTTTACTCTTAACGTGTACGGTTTTTTTTGCGGAATCGTTAATTTGTGTTTTTGTAAATTATTATTGTTTTCTGTGTGCGCAATATCATGGCAAAAGAAAAGATTAGTATTAAATTTTTAATACATTTGGTGGGAGAACGTCCCGCTTTGTGGGATAAAACTTCAGAAGCTTATAAGGATCGTGCATTGAAAGATACTTCTTGGCGGGAAATTTGTACATTCATTACGGAAAATTATGAACATATGCAACCGGACCCAAAAGCAGAATTTAGTAAGTTGTTTGTTTTATTTTCATGTTGTTTTTTTTTTTTCTTCACAACAAAACTTAATGAAATGGTTTTGATTTGTAGGGTTGCCAACTGTTAACGAAATATTACCAAATTGGTATGATTCAATTTCTTTTGTTTTAAATATAAAAGCGTTGGGTGACTTACTGTCAGTAAGTTACTGATTCATCATCGTAGTGTCCAAAACACTGAAACTTGAAATTCGGAATGTAGGTTCACATCCCGGAAAACAAATCCACTAGGACTGGGTTTTGGAAATTCCGATTTTAAGGTGATACGAAAAATGTCTTATAATCTGAGACTTTTTATATACGAAAAAATGTCTCAGAATCTGAGACTTTTTCTATATAGAAAAAATGTCTCAGAATCTGAGACTTTTTCTACATAGAAAAAATGTCTCAGAATCTGAGACTTTTTCTACATAGAAAAAATGTCTCAGAATCTGATACTTTTTCTATATAAAAAAAATGTCTCAGAATCTTAGACTTTTTCTATATAGAAAAAATGTTTCTGCTTCTGATTCATTCAAAAAAAAAAATCGATACGAAAAATGTCTCAAATCTCAGACTTTTTGTATACGAAAAATGTCTCAGCATCTGAGACTTTTTCTATACGGAAATATCTTAGAATCTGAGTCGTTTTTTATACGAAAAATGTCTCAGAATCTGAGACTTTTTCTATATGAAAAATGTTTCTGAGACTTTTTCTATATAAAAAAAATGTCTCAGAATCTGAGACTTTTTCTATATAGAAAAAATGTCTCAGAATCTGAGACTTTTTCTATATAGAAAAAATGTCTCAGAATCTGAGACTTTTTCTATATAGAAAAAAATGTCTCAGAATCTGAGACTTTTTCTATATAGAAAAAATGTCTCAGAATCTGAGATTTTTTCTATATAGCAAAAATGTCTCAGAATCTGAGACTTTTTCTATATAGAAAAAATGTCTCAGAATCTGAGACTTTTTCTATATAGAAAAAATGCCTCAGAATCTGAGACTTTTTCTATTTAGAAAAAATGTCTCAGAATCTGAGTCTTTTTCTATATAGAAAAAATGTCTCAGAATCTGAGACTTTTTCTATATAGAAAAAATGTCTCAGAATCTGTGACTTTTTCTATATAGAAAAAATGTCTCAGAATCTGAGACTTTTTCTATATAGAAAAAATGTCTCAGAATCTGAGACTTTTTCTATATAGAAAAAATGTCTCAGAATCTGAGACTTTTTCTATATAGAAAAAATGTCTCAGAATCTGAGACTTTTTCTATATAGAAAAAATGTCTCAGAATCTGAGACTTTTTCTATATAGAAAAAATGTCTCAGAATCTGAGACTTTTTCTATATAGAAAAAATGTCTCAGAATCTGAGACTTTTTCTATATAGAAAAAATGTCTCAGAATCTGAGACTTTTTCTATATAGAAAAAATGTCTCAGAATCTGAGACTTTTTCTATATAAAAAAAATGTCTCAGAATCTTAGACTTTTTCTATATAGAAAAAATGTTTCTGCTTCTGATTCATTCAAAAAAAAAAAATCGATACGAAAAATGTCTCAAATCTCAGACTTTTTGTATACGAAAAATGTCTCAGCATCTGAGACTTTTTCTATACGGAAATATCTTAGAATCTGAGTCGTTTTTTATACGAAAAATGTCTCAGAATCTGAGACTTTTTCTATATGAAAAATGTTTCTGAGACTTTTTCTATATAAAAAAAATGTCTCAGAATCTGAGACTTTTTCTATATAGAAAAAATGTCTCAGAATCTGAGACTTTTTCTATATAGAAAAAATGTCTCAGAATCTGAGACTTTTTCTATATAGAAAAAAATGTCTCAGAATCTGAGACTTTTTCTATATAGAAAAAATGTCTCAGAATCTGAGATTTTTTCTATATAGCAAAAATGTCTCAGAATCTGAGAGTTTTTCTATATAGAAAAAATGTCTCAGAATCTGAGACTTTTTCTATATAGAAAAAATGTCTCAGAATCTGAGACTTTTTCTATATAGAAAAAATGTCTCAGAATCTGAGACTTTTTCTATATAGAAAAAATGTCTCAGAATCTGAGACTTTTTCTATATAGAAAAAATGTCTCAGAATCTGAGACTTTTTCTATATAGAAAAAATGTCTCAGAATCTGAGACTTTTTCTATATAGAAAAAATGCCTCAGAATCTGAGTCTTTTTCTATTTAGAAAAAATGTCTCAGAATCTGAGTCTTTTTCTATATAGAAAAAATGTCTCAGAATCTGAGACTTTTTCTATATAGAAAAAATGCCTCAGAATCTGAGTCTTTTTCTATTTAGAAAAAATGTCTCAGAATCTGAGTC
Source organism: Pegoplata infirma (assembly GCA_963921195.1). Classification (NCBI taxonomy): domain Eukaryota; kingdom Metazoa; phylum Arthropoda; class Insecta; order Diptera; family Anthomyiidae; genus Pegoplata; species Pegoplata infirma. The sequence goes on along the minus strand of CAWUER010000381.1, from coordinate 30,662 downwards.
TTTTTCTATATAGAAAAAATGTCTCAGAATCTGAGACTTTTTCTATATAGAAAAAATGTCTCAGAATCTGAGACTTTTTCTATATAGAAAAAATGTCTCAGAATCTGAGACTTTTTCTATATAGAAAAAATGTCTCAGAATCTGAGACTTTTTCTATATAGAAAAAATGTCTCAGAATCTGAGACTTTTTCTATATTGAAAAATTGTCTCAGAATCTAAGACTTTTTCAATATAGAAAAATTGTCTCAGAATCTGAGACTTTTTCTATATAGAAAAGTTGTCTCAGAATCTAAGACTTTTTCTATATAGAAAACTTGTCTCAGAATCTGAGACTTTTTCTATATAGAAAAAATGTCTTAGAATCTGAGACTTTTTCTATATAGAAAAACTGTCTCAGAATCTGAGACTTTTTCTATATAGAAAAACTGTCTCAGAGTCTGAGACTTTTTCTATATAGAATAACTGTCTCAGAATCTGAGACTTTTTCTTTATAGAAAAAATGTCTCAGAATCTGAGACTTTTTCTACATAGAAAAAATGTCTCAGAATCTGAGACTTTTTCTATATAGAAAAAATGTCTCAGAATCTGAGACTTTTTCTATATAGAAAAAATGTCTCAGAATCTGGGACTTTTTCTATATAGAAAAAATGTCTCAGAATCTGAGACTTTTTCTATATAGAAAAAATGTCTCAGAATCTGAGACTTTTTCTATATAGAAAAAATGTCTCAGAATCTGAGACTTTTTCTATATAGAAAAAATGTCTCAGAATCTGAGACTTTTTCTATATAGAAAAAATGTCTCAGAATCTGAGACTTTTTCTATATAGAAAAAATGTCTCAGAATCTGAGACTTTTTCTATATAGAAAAAATGTCTCAGAATCTGAGACTTTTTCTATATAGAAAAAATGTCTCAGAATCTGAGACTTTTTCTATATAGAAAAAATGTCTCAGAATCTGAGACTTTTTCTATATAGAAAAAATGTCTCAGAATCTGAGATTTTTCTATATAGAAAAAATGTCTCAGAATCTGAGACTTTTTCTATATAGAAAAAATGTCTCAGAATCTGAGACTTTTTCTATATAGAAAAAATGTCTCAGAATCTGAGACTTTTTCTATATAGAAAAATGTCTCAGAATCAGAGACTTTTTCTATAAAGATAAAATGTCTCAGAATCAGAGACTTTTTCTATAAAGATAAAATGTCTCAGAATCTGAGACTTTTTCTATATAGAAAAAATGTCTCAGAATCTGAGACTTTTTCTATATAGAAAAAATGTCTCAGAATCTGAGACTTTTTCTATATAGAAAAAATGTCTCAGAATCTGAGACCTTTTCTATATAAAAACAATGGCTCTAAGTCCGAGACTTTTTCTATATTGAAAAACTGGCTCAGAATCTGAGACTTTTTCTATATTAAAAAAATGTCTAAGAATCTAAGACTCCTCCTACGAAGAAAAAATATCTCAGACTCTGAGACTTTTTCTATACAAAAAATGTCTCAGAATCTAAGAGTTTTTCCATAGGAAAAATGTCTTCGAATCTGAGATTTTTTCTTTAGGAAAAATTTCTAAGAATCTGAAAATGTTCTTAAGTAAAAATTTTTATTTTTTTTTTTTGTATATGTATTAAAATCCTAAGAGTTTTTCTTAAAAAAATTACTTAAAATGTGGGACTTTTTCTTTAGGAAAAATGTCTCATAATCTTTTTTTGAAAAATGTCACTTTCTTAAAATTTGTTAAGTTAAATTTAATTTTCTCTCCCCTTTCCAGCTAAAATGGTTATGAAAAAATGGACACACATTCGAGATTCCTGGGTTAAATCTATGAAATATGGTTATGATGAAAAAACCAAATTACCCCCCAAGCCCTATGTCTATCATGAAGATTTAAAATTTATGCAAAAAATCTTAAAATGTAAACCAAGACGTTATGATTTTAGTGTGCCAAAATTGGATAATTCAAATTATGAAAATTTTTATAGTGATAAAGATCAAACCCAAAATAGTATACCACTTGATGGTAATGATGATCAAGACGACGAAGATGATGGAATTGATAGTAATCAATATGAAGAACATATTGAAAATTTAAAACAAGAAAATGAACTTCTCGAAGATGGTTCAGAACAGCATGTCATAGAAAATCATGCTGAACTGGAAGAAGACGATTGGGTAGTAGATGATGCTCATACACCAATAATAGAAATTAAAAGAGAACCAAATCATAACATAGAAATAAATTCAAAAGATCAGATAAAACAGCAGAAGCAACGGGCAGAGCAACAACAACAGCAACAACGTATGAAACGCCAATATACTAGTATTTTTAGAAATTCTAATAGAGATGAAGAAGATCCTTGCTCTTCATTTAGCAGTAATGCTAATTTAAATCAAAATCGTCATTGGCATTTTTTTAAAGGTATTTTACCTACAATCAATAGCTTAGATGAAGATCATACTCTGCAATTTCAAGCTGGCATTATAACTTTGCTGCAAAAATTAAGAAATTCTCAAAAACAAACACAAATCCCCAGATCTTCAAAACCTACAGCTAAAAAACGTAAAAACTCCGACGATGAAGACTATGAATGGCCTATCAAAAATTCGGATTTAAATAAACGTTATTCTTCTAGAAAATCTAGAAAGATATCTGATCCTATTGGAGGTGGAAATCTCGAATTTGAAAGTGAAAATTCTTCGGATAATGAATAAGTTTTTGAGTAACTAATTTTTAATTAGTTTTAAACTACAAAAAACGTGTTAGTATTAAAATTGAATTTAATTTATTATTTTTTTTTTTTTGATAACAAAATAAATTTTAATAATAATTTACTTATTTTAAAATTTGTGTAAATTGCATTTTTCAATAATACAGTGACTAAAACTAATAACACTACTCTACACGGTTTTTGCACAGACATTTTGAATACATTTTCTAAAGAATTTTGGCCTCCTTAACACAAATCTGTCACCAGAAATGTTGTGTCAAGTCCGGACTCGTTAAGATTCTTTTATTTTTTCTGAATTTTTCCAATTTTTTTTTTCATGATTTTTGATTTTTTTCTTTAAATTCTTCTAAAACTTTTTAAATTCTCCTCAATTGCTCACTTTTAAAATTTTTTCTTGAGTTTTGCTTACTGGAGTACATCCCCGTTTGCATACTACTTATTTGTACTGAGCTAAAACACCTCAATTCAACAGACGAGTTGACCGCACCCCCTCCAAATTTAATGAAATTAACTACTGGTGTTGACTTTAACAAAAAAGAGATTTTGCCAATTTTTCAGGCTTCTGGTCATTCCAGTATTCGAGATATGTGGTCTTGAAAATTAACAAAATCGTATAAAAAAATATTTTTTTTTTTCTTAGGGAAACTCTGGTACCAAAATTAATTTTTCTGAATTTTCTATACGAAAAATGTCTCAGAATCTGAGACTTTTTCTATATAGAAAAAATGTCTCAGAATCTGAGACTTTTACTATATAGAAAAAATGTCTCAGAATCGGAGACTTTTTCTATATAAAAAAATGTCTCAGAATCTGAGACCTTTTCTATATAGAAAAAATGTCTCAGAATCTGAGACTTTTTCTATATAGAAAAAATATCTCAGAATCTGAGACTTTTTCTATATAGAAAAAAATGTCTCTTGAATTGAAATCTAAGACTTTCAGATTCTGAGACATTTTTTCTATATAGAAAAAATGTCTCAGAATATGAGACTTTTCCATATAGAAAAAATGTCTCAGAACCTGAGACTTTTTCTATTTAGAAAAAATGTCTCAGAATCTGAGACTTTTTCCATATAGAAAAAATGTCTCAGAATCTGAGACTTTTTCTATAAAGAAAAAATGTCTCCTGAATCTGAGACTTTGTCCATATAGAAAAAATGTCTCTTGAATCTGAGACTTTTTCTATATAGAAAAAATGTCTTAGAATCTGAGACTTTTTCTGTATAGAAAAAATGTCTCAGAATCTGATACTTTTTCTATATAGAAAAAATGTCTCAGAATCTGAGACTTGTCTATATAAAAAAAATGTCTCAGAATCGGAGACTTTTTCTATATAAAAAAATGTCTCAGAATCTGAGACTTTTTCTGTATAGAAAAAATGTCTCCGAATCTGTGACTTTTTCTATATAGAAAAAATGTTTCAGAATCTGAGACTTTTTCTATATAGAAAAAATTTCTCAGAGTCTGAGATTTTTCCTTATTAAAAAAATGTCTCAGAATCTGAGACCTTTTCTGTATAGAAAAAATGTCTCAGAATCTAAGACTTTTTCTATATAGAAAAAATGTTTCAGAATCTGAGACTTTTTCTATATAGAAAAAATGTCTCAGAATCTGAGACTTTTTCTATATAGAAAAAATGTCTCAGAATCTGAGACTTTTTCTATATAGAAAAAATGTCTCAGAATCTGAGACTTTTTCTATATGGGTGAAATCAAAAAATGTCAGTGTTTTTGAGCCAAAATTGTACAAACAAAAAATTTTAATTTTTGGTAAATTTTTTTATTAAAATCGATACGTTACATCACTACTAATGTAACTATAAAAGATCTCTTCTACAAATTGTTTCAAACAAGTTTTATCGACAATTTTATGATTTTTTTGGTGACGGAGTTTACATTCACCTTAGAAAAATACATTAAATTTTTTGAATTTTCTTTGAACACATTTTATTGTAATTTAAAACACTTATTTACGTAATTGCTAACAATTTTTGTAATTAGGATTTTTTTCTGGTTTTTGTTATTAAAGATTTTACAATTATTTTTTATTTTAATAGGATTTTTCTAAGGAAATGTAAAATAAATTTATTATTATTTCTGTTAAAATTAGTTTTTTACTTTTTTGAATGACTAGTGTTAATATTTGCGTCGGTTTTAACAACTACATAAGGTTTTTTAATGCTATCTGCAAAAAAAAAAAAAAAAGTTGACGGAGTTTACAGAGACGGAGTTTACATTTCGTCACTTTTTGCCCTTTTTTTCGAAAACTATTTGTCGGAAATTGGTTTCCGAAAAAAAATCATTAGATGTCAACTAGATACGTCAAAATATGACGATATTTCAGCTACACACTAAGTCGTTTTGTTGTAAACGTGGAGACGGAGTTTACAGCATTTTTCGATTTTTAATTTATGAATTATCTTTTCATACCGGGAAATTAATATGCAATGAGCAAACTTAAAACCAATGATGCAAAATGATACTTTATAGCCTCGCGTTTAATAAATGGGGCAATAACCTAATATTTGTCTAAATAAAATACGTCAAAAACAACAAAATTGTCAGGTTCCATAATGTATAAAAAAAGTGTCGAAAAATCGTTACACAATTGAAGCCGTGTTTGCATGGGTAAAAGAGATAGTTTTGACCATATAAAAATATTTTTTAAGAACGTCAACATTCCCTCTTTAAAAATGTAGTCAATTATTAAGCTCTTGGGTTATTGGTTTTTAAGATATAACCGGTTAAAGTTTAAAAATTGAACTTGTTACTGGCGACGGAGTCTACATTTGGCCTACAAAAATGAAAATAACTTGTTTAAAATAGCTAACTAATATCCGGATTGTTGTTAGTTATATCGAACGCCAATATATACGACGTTGTGCATTAAAAAATATGCGAATTTTTTAACCCATGTTTGAGATATTACACGATTACATGGTTTGGTTGACATTTTTTGATTTCACCCATATAGAAAAAATGTCTCAGAATCTTGAAAATTAACAAAATCGTATAAAAAAATATTTTTTTTTCTTAGGGAAACTGTGGTACCAAAATTAATTTTTCTGAATGTTTTTGACGTGCTGAGTATAAATATTACCTTTGAACTGGCCTATCGCTATTACTTTTCAACATATATATGGGCTATTTCACGTCAACGGGAGACCCACCCGACTCAAAATTCTATTGGTCGTAGAGTGTTGTATTATGGCTTAAAATTTAGCCAATGATTTCTACTTTTGAAAGCTGAGTGGCGGAAGTTGAATCCAATGGTAAGTGAGCCAATATGGCGGCGCGAATCGGGACACCCCAATCGGGATATGCTGGAAACTAATGCAGGAGTCTGAAATTTGTTATCAGGGGGTTTATTAGGACGCTTATTTCGAATTTTCATTCAGATTTTAAAAATTCAAAATGGCGGATCCAATATGGCGAATGATTTTTTCGAGGTTTTCGCATTCAAATAAAACTTGGTTCCCGGGTGTATTATGGGTCACTAAACACGATTCTGAATTTAGATTTACAAAATTCAAAATGACGGATCCAATATGGCGTTTACTTTTTTTTTTTAATTTCCATTTCCTTGAAACTTGTTATCCGGGGGTTAATTGGGACGCTGATTTCGAATTTTTATTAAGATTTCAAACATTCAAAATGGCGGACTCAATATGGCGGATTGTTTTTTTTTTTTAGTTGTCGCATTCAAATTAAACTCGGTTCCCGGGTGTATTATGGGTCACTAAACACGATTCTGAATTTAGATTTACAAAATTCAAAATGGCGAATTCAATATGGCGTTTATTTTTTATTTTTTTTTAATTTCGATTTCCTTGAAACTTGTTATCCGGGGGTTATTTTAGACGCTGATTTCGAATTTTTATTCAGATTTCAAAAATTCAAAATGGCGGATCCAATATGGCAGATGATTTTTTTTTAAGTTGTCGCATTTAAGTTTAACTCGATACCCGGGAGTTCAATAAGCCACTTACAAGGGAAGTCTCCCTAGTGTCACCCGCGGATCTTTATGGAATTGGTTTTGTAGATCAGAAAAAATAAAGGGACACGTTTTTTTTAGCGGCCCAAATTCATATTTAGGGGGTAAAAAGGAGGGGGAAGACAAGGCCATTTTTCAGTTTTTTTCGTTTATCTCCTATATTATGCAAAGAAACCTAGTCATGGTATATACCAAATGAAAGGTCTTTGAAAGACCTATCTAATTGTGCTAAGATCGTGTCCTAACATGCACAACTTTTCGTCATATTGAGTAAAATACCAAAATTTTAGGACATTTTTGTTAAGTCGAAAAATATTAACTTCTTTGGCCCGTTGTTAGAACCACGAGATAGGTATTTTTAATACCTTTAATCTGATACCACTAACATGCCTATATTCATTTTGTTTAAATAGGCGTAAATCGTAAAAAACTGAAAAAGGTAAATTTCCCCCCATACAAATCGACACCCCTAAAAATGAGTTTGGGCCGCTAAAAAAAAATCCGTGCCGAATTAATTTTCGTTCTTAACAACATATCCAAATTTCATGAAGATCGGAGGGTGACACCAGAGAGACTTCCCTTGTTAGTACTAATCTGACATCAGATTTTCAAAATTCAAAATGGCGGATCCAGTGACCCCAAAAATACCAGACCAAAAAGTTGATAGCGAATCGTTATTAAAAACACAAAAACGTGCATTGCAAAATCAACTCGAAAGAGACAGTCTAAGTCGATCGGTTGAAGGTTGGTGTAGGTCGAAAATTTCGTCTAGTTACAAATATTATTAAAAAATTATTATACTCTGTACCTCAGAGTGGTGTTAACAACTTTTTATTTCAACATTTTTTTTTTTTTAATGTGTGTTTGTAATTCTCAATGATTATAAAACATTTTTTTGCGTGTCAGTATGCATAAAAAGAATTATTATGAGTTAATGGTTTTTTTTGCCGAAAATCTATTTTAACAATAAACGATTACCCCAAAAAAAAACGTACGTTTTTGTTTCCTGCAAAGACATGATTTTGTCACATCATTATCATTCTATTCATTTTTCCACTAGGTTTTCAGCATAAAAAACAGCAGCAATAGCATCAGGACTTTTTCGTACTGTTTTTTTTTTTAGTTTCAAAGATTTGTATACAACATACAAACAAATCTACATGTGTGTGAGTGTGTGATGTATGAGAGAATACAAACATTTTTCTTAGTTTCATTTTGTAGTATTTTCGGGGAATTTATTCGCGCCTGTTATATTAACATATACATTTACATACACGCACAATAATACAAACACATTCTCCCGCAAAGATTATGTTTATGTCGATGTGCGGTAAACTAAATCGACTTATACCTACATTAAAAAAATTGTATTTTGGTACCAGTGTCTAAAAGAAAAAAGAAATATTTTCTTTTTCTGAGGAAAATACACCGTTTTTTTTACCTGTCGCTATGTTTCTTTTAATATCTCAGGATCTAGTCAAATCTCTACTCTGGAAATTTGATCTTGTATAGTATTTAAGATCTATATTAACATAAGTTTTTTCCCTTTTTGAGATATACTTAGCTTTCGAGAAAATAAGGTTTTAACAATGACCTTTGACGTTTATTAAAAAAAATATGAAAAACCATTTTGAAGGCGGTATTTCATATTGAAATAAAAAAACAAGTAAGAAAGTTATAGTCGGTCAAGACCGACCATATAATACCCTACACCAGAGTTTCCCGGAAAATGGATCTCATGGACCGATTAGATCTATATGTTGTAAAATCTTTAATAAGTGTAAAAAACACTCACAAATCAAATTTGAGTGAAATAGGCTTCTATTTGTTGACAATAAACCGCTTTAACTGAATATCGGGCGAAATTTTCACAAGGGGCCTGAGTCCAAAACTGGTCCGATGATTATCAGGTTTGATAAAATTATTTAAGTACGCGTTTAACATACACAAACAAAATTTTAATTAAACATTTTCTATTTTCATGACTTTTGAGACATTTATGCGAAAATCGGGAAGGTGGTTTGTATGGGGGCTACAAGAAGAACTGGTCCGATTTCTTTGAAATTCGGAATGGTGATTTGTGAAGACAAAACATGTTTACCTTCCAAATTTCAAAACGATACCTTCTATAATACGGTTATTAGAGTCATTTGAGCCAAAACTAAAGAGGACCTTTGTATGGAGGCTAGGTCTAAATATGGACCGATTTTTTCCAATTTCAATAGGCTTCGTCCTTGGGCCAAGAGAGACTTAAGTTTCAAATTTTAAGTCAATTGATCAAAAATTGCAATCTGTATCGTGTTTACACCGTTTACATGGACAGACAGACAGAGAGACGGACGGACGGACAGACGGACGGACGGACATCGCTAAATCGACTCAAAAAGTGATTCTGAGTCGATCGGTATACTTAAAGGTGGGTCTAGGACCAATATTTCGGGTAGTTACAAACATCAGCACAAACTCATTATACCCTGTACCACAGTGTGGTGTAGGGTATAATAATACTTTTTGAGATAACAGAATTTTTGTCGGAAAATTGTTGTCAAATTTTATTGATTTTCCCCGATTTCCAAGATTCCATTATGTCTCTCGGCGGGAGGTAGGTTTTGATTTTATACCAATAGTTTCTTTGGGAAATTTTCTTTGAATTTCGTGTAGATTTTGTTTTTGCTATACGCCTATCACCTTTTTTCTCACCCAAAAAAATTGACCCACCCTAATGAGATATTTGAAAAATGGAGCAAAATAACCCCCAAAAAATGGGAGATAGAGTCCCCGCACAACAATGTCGGAGCGGTTGACGTTTTCGGTCATGAGAGAGTATAGGCGCAAAACAAAGACGGGAGCGGAAAATTCTGTCACATGCTGATTTTCACACAATTTTTTCACTTTTTCGTCACTTTTTTATTTAAATTAATTGTATTTTTAATTATCAATATGATTTTTTCATATTGATTCGTTTTTTCTTGTTTTTTTTTTTTTAATTTTAATATTTTTTGTTTTTAGAGATCATATTTTTTTGTTTACTTTATCGAAAATAATCGAAATATTTGTAAAAAAGTGGCAACATTTTCATATCAAAAATTAAGGGAGAGAGAGAAACCGACACAAAAATAAAATTGATTTTATTCTAGCGGATTTCGGTCGAGCGTTTTTTCATGCCAAATTTGTATGAAAAAAACGTCACCGACATTGTTCTGCGGGGACTCATAGAGGGTTAATATGTTCTAAGAAAAGAACTGTCATAAAATTTCACTGAAGACATCTTTTAATATTATTTGCTCTAGAATTAAATTCAACACTACGCCTTTGGAAAAAATTAAAAAGTTCAGTGGGCCATAAAAAAGAATTTGAGCTAACAAGGGAAGTCTCCCTGGTGTCACCCTCCGATCTTCATGAAATTTGGATATGTTGTTAAGAACGAAAATTTTAGCGGCCCAAACTCATTTTAAGTGCACAGTAAAAAATATGAAGAAAACAAATTTGAGTAATCACTTGTTTAAATTTAAAAACAAAAATTGAGTAATTTTTTAATTGACGTAATTAAAAATTTACTCAAAAATTTTAAAAACAATTTAAGTAAATAATTTAATAAAAATTTAATATTTTTTAAACTCTCATAGTTTTTTGAATTCTCGTTTAGTTTATAGTTTTTTGTGTATGTATATGAAAGTTTGTAATCGTCTTTATAAAATTTCCCTATGTTTTTGAGACATAAATATGTTTGGTAAAGTTTGAAGAAACTCGTCTTTTTGTTTTTTTTTTGTAAAAAAATTTAAAACTTTCTTAAACTTAAAAAAAAATAAATAAATTTTGAGTAAATTTTTAATTGTGTCAATTAAAAATTTACTCAATTTTTTTTCAAATATTTAATAAATTTTTATTAAAAATTTACTCAGTACTATTAAATCGTTTACTGGTGCAAAATTGATTTTTTAATTTTTTACTCAATAGTATTAAAAATTTACTCAAATATTTTTTTATTTTTTTCTGTGTGGGGGTCGATTTGTATGGGGGGAAATTGACCTTTTTCAGTTTTTTACGATTTACGCTTATTTAAGCAAAATTAATATGGGCATGTGTGTTATCAGATTAAAGGTATTAAAAATACCTATCTCGTGGTGCTAACAGCGGGCCAAAGTTAATATTTTTCGACTTTTTAACAAAAATTTCCTAAAATTTTGGTATTTTACTCAATATGACGTTCTTATCACACGTAGATAGGTTTTCCAAAGACCTTTCATTTGGTATGTAACATGACTAGGTTTCTTTGCACAATATAGGAGATAAACGAAAAAAACTGAAAAATGGCCTAGTCTTTCCCCCTCCTTTTTACCCCCTAAATATGAATTTGGGCCGCTAAAAAAAATACGTGTCCCTTTATTTTTTCTGATCTACAAAATAAAACCAATTCCATAAAGATCCGCGGGTGACACTAGGGAGACTTCCCTTGTAAGTTTTTAAAACCCTTTGTGGGTTTTAGTCATCTATTGCTATAGTACTTTCAATTTATTTTATTCCCATTCAAGATACACTCGGTGACCCCAAATTTGTTGCACAGTGTTGTTTATATAAATTTTATCATAAGTACTAAATAAAAATTTCAAAAATCGGTCGTATGATTTTCGAAATATCAAATTTAAAATTTCTCAAAAAATTTTCAAAACTTTTTTTCCTACGTTCAAAAAATTTTCTTTTTTTTAAATTTAAAAAAAAATTTCCATTGACTATTTCATAAAGATTAAGACAAATTTTCATTTAAATTTCTCCCTTAAACTTCCTTAAATGTTTGCTAGAATTATTTCAAAAGGTCAACCAAAAAATAGCAAGAAATTGCCTTTAACTAAAACAAAGCATAAAAGAAGGGTATAGCACAAACAAATAGACTATGACTATGAAAATAATGGCAATAAAATAGTCATCAATGGAATGAAGTCCGAAAAATAGTATGAAAACTATGTAAAACTATGAAAGTGTGTGTGTGTATAAGTAACTAAAGAAATGAAGTGAAAAGCGCACCACAGGCCATGCACATAATTTGAGCATTAAAATGAAACTTTGCCAAACATAAACATACCCACACACACAAACACACCTTAAAATCTAGCAGCACACTGACAAACAAATACCTTTATATACATTAGAGCGGCATTTTTTGTATGGTAAAAAAGATTTTCTTCCGATTTTGAATGTCCGGGAAATTTTGATTCTACTAGTTCTAAAACTTATTTGGTACAAATTTGAAAACAAGAATTACTATTTTCATTTTCTTAAAATCAAAAATTTTAATAACTTGGGTTTGTAACTTGGATAATAATTCACCTCGTGGTTAATAAAACCGTTTTTCACCAGCTGGTGAATAACAAGTAACATAATTATTTTTCAACAAAATTTTTTTTTTTCATAAAATTTTTTTTTTTTTTTTTTATATTTTTTTTCCATAAATTTTTTTTTTCATAATTTTTTTTTTTTTGCATCAATTTTTTTTTTTCATAAATTTTATTTTCCCGGTGAAAAATGTTCGTATATGGAAACATATACGAGGATATATGGCTACATATATACGAACATTTTTCACCGGGTTTTCATAAAATTTTTTTATCCATTTTTTATCAATTTTTTTTTTCATCAAATTTTTTTTTTCATCAAATTTTTTTTTTTCATCAATCTTTTTTTTTTATTTATTTTATTTTTTCATAAAATTTTTTTTTTCATCAAAAAAATTTTTTTTTTTCATCTTTTTTTTTTTTTTTCATCAAATTTTTTTTTCATAATTTTTTTTTTTCATCAAATTTTTTTTTTTTCATCAACATTTTTTTTCATAAATTTTTTTTATCATATTTTTTTTCATCAATTTTTTTTATCAAATTATTTGTTATCAATTTTTTTCTCAACAATTTTTTTTTTTTCATATTTTTTTTCATCATTTTTTTTTTACATCAAAAAATTTTTCTTTTCATCAAAAAAAATTCATCAATAACTTTTTTTCATCAATATTTTTTGTACCAAAAATTTTGGGTTCATTAAATTTTTTTTTAAATAATTTTGTGTTTTTATTGTCAATTTTTTTCTCACCAAAAAATTTTTATTTACATCAAAAAATTTTTCTTTTCATCAAAAAAATTCATCAAAAACTTTTTTTCATCAAAATTTTTTTTTACCAAAAATTTTGGGTTCATTAAATTTTTTATACCCTCCACTCTAGTGATAGAGGGTATATATAAGTTTGTCATTCCGTTTGTAACACCTCGAAATATTGGTCTAAGACCCCATAAAGTATATATATTCATGATCCTCGATCAATTTTAAGACGATCTAGCGATGTCCGTCCGTCCGTCTGTCCGTCTGTTTGTCTGTCTCTTGAAAACACGCTAACTTTTGAAAGACTTTATGGAGGATCCTGAAGTTTGGCATATATGTTGGGCATTTACCTGGTCAGGTTGGTATTGCAATCCAGCGAAATCGGTTCAGTGGTTCAAAAGTTATGAGCAAAAGACTGAATTTCGGCAAGGGTTTTTCAATATTTTACGAGACAAAACACTCGGTAACTTTCGAACGACAATTCTGAGAGTGCTGAAGTATGGCATATATATTTGTCGTTCCTCTGTTCCAGTTCGTTTCAAATCTCAGCCAGATCGGTCCAGTGGTTCAAAAGTTATAAGCAAAACCCTGAATTTCAGATTGGTTTTACCTTAAATTCACGTGTTGAAAAACCAAAGTTTTAAAAAACAAGCTTTAAAAACAATTATAAGCCACAAAATTACTTTACAAAGTATTTGTGTCACTCAGCAATATTTTTAAACTAAAAAAAATTTTTACTCAAAATGAAATATTTCTAATCAAAATTGTTAATTTTTGTTTTTACATTAATTTTTACATTAAAAATGTACTATCCTTTAAAAAGGGCATTGTGGAGGGTATTCATAGATTCGGCCAAGCCGAATTTAACTTTTATACTTGTTTTAAAATAATTTTGTTTTTCGTAAAAAAAAATCATTTTTTTTACCAAAATTACTTTTTCACAAAGTCTAAGCTTTTTGAATAAAAATTTTCCATTTGTTTATCAAATGTACATAAAACAAGTGAGAGTGGTAAATTCTTTGGTGCTGAATCTTTTATACTCTCCAAAATGTAAAAACACTTTTTTGCACTCACGAAATGTAAAGCTCTTTTGGTTTTTTAATGGGGTCCTCGACTGATATTTCAATTCGTTTTGCATGGAATAGCAAAGTAATATAACATTATTTTTTCTAAAAAAAATTTGCTTTGGCAAGTTCACCCAAATCTTCCGCAAAACATCATGATTTAATGTTTTGGGCAAAAGTACAAAATTCGCAGGCATTTTTTGTGTGGAGTTGTCTCAAAGTAAAAATAATTATGTTACTTGTTATTCACCAGCTGGTGAAAAACGGTTTTATTAACCACGAGGTGAATAATTATCCAAGTTACAAACCCAAGTTATTAAAATTTTTGGTTTTAAGAAAATGAAAATAGCAATTCTTGTTTTCTTTTTCGTTAATTGTTAGCATCTATAGTCAAACTGAGGTGGCGTCCTGCAACTTTTTTAAAATTAGACACCAGCCTAAAAACATTATCATGTTAAAAAAAAACTTTGTCAAATTACTAGCAAAAGTCTCGTAATCCCATTTTACCAATATTTGACAGTTGTCTTGCTTTTTAACAAATAGAAATTTAATTTTTTTTTGTAATTTTAAATTTTTTTTTGTAATTTTACAAATTTTCAAGATAATTTTACAAAAAAAATCTAGTAAATTCACGAGAATTCCTTGAAATTTTAGTAGCGCCAAAAAACTGTAAATTTACAATTTTATTGGTAAAAAGCTTGTAAAATTCTAAATTATTGCTAAAAAGCTTGTAAAATTACTAGGAATTCTCGTTAAATAGCAGGTAGCAAAAAATCTTGTAAAATTACGAAACCTCTTTGTAAATTTTATCGTGTCAAAAAAATTTGTAAATTTACAATTTTATTCGTAGAAACCTTTTAAAATTACAAAATAATTGGTAAAAAGCTTTTAAAATTACTAAGAATTTTTGTCAAATAGGAGGTAGCAAAAAAAATTGTACATAGTTTTTTTAAGTGTAACTTTTAGGTTTAGTAGAATAAAAATTTGCCTGTACACTTGGGAAAATCAAAAGTTGAAGAAAAAATCTCACTCTAATATACATATTGAAAGAAAAAAGCAAAAACCAAATTATCCTATAATAACAACAAACAAAACAAAAAGTCCTCTTCTCGGTAAGCGACATAAATAACAAAGTAGTATATAAAGGACGACATACTTTTGCAAAAAGAAAATCCAAAAAAAAAAAAAATTGTTTCTACACAAACACACGTACAACATTAGAAACATTTTTTTGTTGTTGTTGTATTTTATAAAACATACTCTAGACATTATAGAAAACAGAAAAGGATAACTATGACACAAAATACTAACAGCACTTACATTACCAGCCGTCTAACTTTTTGTATGTATATTTGAGTGTGTCTTTGTGTGTGTGTTAGTGAGTGTCCTTATTGTTTGTACTTTGTTGCAAAGTTAAAAAAGGAGTAAAAATTTATAAATGGTTTTTATGCTTTGAATTTGCGTTGGCATTTGTTGACGCCACTATGTAATATAGATTTTTTTTTTACAATGGAAGCAACTACTGCCATGTAATAGAGCTTTAAAAGTTACCAGATTACCTACAGTGTTTGTTTTTTTTTAGTTTCTTAAATGAATATTTTATTTTTAAATTTTCAAGTTGATTCTTAATATTTTTACTATTTTTAACCGTGTAGAAAATTACATGTATCAAAATGATTTTTAAAGTCCAAAAAAAAATTGATGTGGATCAAATTTAAGGCCAATTCTGTAATATTTGCCAATGGCGGTTAAACAGCTTTTGAGATTTCCACATTTGAAATTTGCCGAAAATTACAGTATTTTGCTACGTTTCAAATTTTAAAGGCAATATTTCGAAACCGTTTGACCGATTTCAAATAGTATCTGATATTTGACGTGCCAAAATTATAAAAAACAATATTATTATATTTTTTATAATAATAAAAAATTGTTTGGGAAATTTTTTGTGTTATCGATATATCGATAATTATACAAAAATTTCTACAGAGAATTTCGAGTTATCGATATATTGGTAACTTCATATAAACATTTTCTTCAGAAAATTTGGTGTTATCGATAATTGATAACTATACAAATTTTGTGTTATCGAAACATCGATAACTATACATAACAAAGAAGGTTCTAAAGAACTTTTTATAGTTATCAATACATCGACAGCACCAAATTTTTTACAGAAAATGTGTATAGTTATCGATAACACTAAATTTTCTATGAAAATTTGTCGATATATAGAAAACTAGCTTACCATCCCGGTACTTTGTAACCGGTTGTATTGAATACCGTATAATATAAAGATCAGGATTACTCTATCGATTTAAAAAAATCCTCTACATAGTTTTTGTTTTATTTACTTGTGGACGTTTAAGTCTTTCATAAAATAATATTTTAATGAATAATTTAAACAATAAAATTTGAATAACTTCGCTGGTACGTCATCATGCTCGTTTCGGTGAAAAAATGTATTGACAATTTTCGAGTCCTTATATCGGGTTTTAAGATTTTAAGTGAATAAATACTTCAGTGAAAAAAAAAGTTGGAATAATAATAAGTTTGAGTGGAAAAACATATAGAGAGAACAAATATAGAGTCAAAAAAGTTAAATACGTAAAATTTAAGTAAAAAGCATCATTCCATATTGTTCCCAGCTCTATTCCACTTCGTTCCCCGTTCTATTCCATTTCACTTCCAAGTCCATCTCCTTTCGCTCCATGTAAGTTTCATTCCTCTCCGTATAATATGCGTTAAAAATATAAAAAGTTCTGTTGTCTTTATATTGTAGATATGAAAAGTACCATTTTACACCACTGTTACCAGGTACCCCTTTTTTCCCTAAAATTTTAAAATATGTCCTTGTCTTGGGTGTTATTTCTGCGGCTTTTAGTTCAATAGTTAGATATCTGAAAATAACCATTTGTCCCCTTTTCCCCGTAAAATTATATTTTCCAAAAACTGTTTTTTTGTGCTAGGTGATCCTTTATTTAAAACATCAAGTTTCTGAACCATTATTTCAAGAAATATAAGAATAACCAAATTTGCACTTTTTATCCCCTTTACGATCGGTCGCGACCCTTAGAAACAGAATCTCCAAAAATAACTTTTTAAAGCATTCAAAATTTCAGTGCCTAGGATAATTACTTCATGAAATATAAAAAGTATCAAAAAACACTTTTTTACAGCTCTAGAAACAGAATTTTTTGAAAATACTTTAGCAGAATTTTTTTTTCAGCGAAGTCCCCTACATTCCAAAATTCAAGCTTCAACGGTCATTATTATAGGAACAAAAAAAAAAAGTATCAAAAGTACACTTTCTTACCCCCGTTAGAAACGAAATTTCAAAAAAAGTATCTCTTCCAGAAGTTTTTTTTCTTCACCGAAAAATTCTACATTCCTTTTTATAAAAGGTACTTTTTATAAAATATACTTTTTATAAAAGGTACTTTTTATAAAAGGTACTTTTTATAAAAGGTACTTTTTATAAAAGGTACTTTTTATAAAAGGTACTTTTTATCAAAGGTACTTTTTATTAAAGGTACTTTTTATAAAACGTACTTTTTATAAAAGGTACTTTTTATAAAAGGTACTTTTTATAAAAGGTACTTTTTATAAAAGGTACTTTTTATAAAAGGTACTTTTTATAAAAGGTACTTTTTATAAAAGGTACTTTTTATAAAAGGTACTTTTTATAAAAGGTACTTTTTATAAAAGACACTTTTTATAAAAGGTACTTTTTATAAAAGGTACTTTTTATAACAGGTACTTTTTATAAAAGGTACTTTTTATAAAAGGTACTTTTTATAAAAGGTACTTTTAATAAAAGGTACTTTTTATAAAAGGTACTTTTTATAAAAGGTACTTTTTATAAAAGGTAGTTTTTATAAAAGGTACTTTTTATAAAAGGTACTTTTTATAAAAGGTACTTTTTATAAAAGGTACTTTTTATAAAAGGTACTTTTGATAAAAGGTACTTTTTATAAAAGGTACTTTTTATAAAAGGTACTTTTTATAAAAGGTACTTTTTATAAAAGGTACTTTTTATAAAAGGTATTTTTTACAAAAGGTACTTTTTATAAAAGGTATTTTTTATAAAAGGTACTTTTTATAAAAGGTACTTTTTATAAAAGGTACTTTTTATAAAAGGTACTTTTTATAAAAGGTACTTTTTATAAAAGGTACTTTTTATAAAAGGTACTTTTTATAAAAGGTACTTTTTATAAAAGGTACTTTTTATAAAAGGTACCTTTTTACAAAAGGTACTTTTTATAAAAGGTACTTTTTAAAAAAGGTACTTTTTAAAAAAGGTACTTTTTAAAAAAGGTACTTTTTATAAAAGGTACTTTTTATAAAAGGTACTTTTTAAAAAAGGTACTTTTTAAAAAGGTACTTTTTATAAAAGGTACTTTTTATAAAAGGTACTTTTTATAAAAGGTACTTTTTATAATAGGTTTTTTTTTACACTTTTTACCCCCGTAGAGTCAACATTGGCAAAAACCCAGCCTTATTGAATCTTTTTTCCGGAAGGTGAACATTACATTACAAATTTCAAGTTTCTAGTACCATTATTTAAGTAAATGTAAAAGGTACCAAAAGTACAGTTTTTTACCCTTTTTCCCCCCTTAGAATCATCATTGGCAAAAATCAAGCCTAACTGGATCTTAATTCCGAGAGGTGAACATACAGTCCAATTTTCAAGTTTCTATGACTATTATATATATAGGATATATAAAAAGTACCAAAAGTACACTTTTTTACGCATTTTACCCCCGTAGAATCCACATTGGCAAAAACTCAGCCTTAGTGATTTTTGTTTCCGGGAGGTAAACCTACATTGCAAATTTCAAGTTTCTAATACCATTATTTAAGGAACTAAAAAAGGTACCAAAAGTACAGTTTTTTACCCTTTTTACACCTTAGAATCATCATTGGCGAAAATCCAGCCTTAGTGAATCCATATTCCGGGAGGTGAACATACAGTCCAAATTTCAAGTCTCTGTGACAATTATTTTAGAAAATATAAAAGGTACCAAAAGTCCAGTTTTTTACCCTTTTTACCCCCTTAGAATCAACATTGGCAAAAGTTCAGCCTTACAGGATCTACATTCCGGGAGGTGAACATACAGTCCAAATTTCAAGTCTCTATGACCATTATTTCATGAGATATAAAAAGTACCAAAAGTACAGTTTTTTACCCTTTTTACCCCCTTAGAATCAACACTGGCAAAAATCCGGCCTTAGTGTATCTATGTTCCGGGAGGTGCACATACAGTCCAAATTTCAAGTCTCTATGACCATTATTTCAGGAGATATAAAAAGTACCAAAAGTACAGTTTTATACCCTTTTTACCCCCTTAGAATCAGCATTGGCAAAAGTCCAGCCTTACAGGATCTTCGTTCCGGGAGGTGAACATACAGTCAAAATTTCAAGTCTCTATGACCATTATTTCATGAGATATAAAAAGTACCAAAAGTACAGTTTTTTACCCTTTTTACCCCCTTAGAATCAACACTGGCAAAAATCCAGCCTTAGTGGATCTATATTCCGGGAGGTGAACCTACAGTCCAAATTTCAAGTCTCTAGCTTCAGCGGTTTGGGCTGGGCGATGATGAGTCAGTCAGTCAGTCAGTCAGTCAGTCAGTCAGTCACGTTACTCTTTTATATATATAGATTTAATAAATATGTAGAGTTATCGATACATAGAAAACACAGAATTCTTAAAAGAAAAGTTGTATAGTTATCGATATATTCACAACACAGAATTTTCAAATAAAAATTTGTATAGTTATCAATGTATCGACAGCACAGAATTTTTAAAAGAAAATTTTTAAAGTTATCGATATATTGATAGCATTGAATTTTCAAAACAAAATTTGTATAGTTATCGAGATAACGATACACAAAATTTTCTATAGAAAACTTAACGCTATCAATGTATCGATAACAATAAAAAAAATTTATTTTTAAATTTTGTATTACCGATAACAATACAAATTTTCTTTTAAAAATTCAATTTAAATATCAATATATCGATAATTACAAAATTTTTTAAAGAAAATTTTGTGTTATCGTTGTATCAATAACTAAACAAATTTTCTATAAAAAAGTTTGTGTTTTCGATATATCGATAACTATTCAATTATCTTGCATTATCCATATTTCGATAGCAAAAAATGTTCTATAAAAAATCAATAACTATACAATTTTTCTTTCGAAAATTCAGCGCTATCAATATATCGATAACTATAAACATTTTTTGTTATAGATAACTAAACAAATTTTCTATAAAAAAATTTGTGTTTTCGATATATCGATAACTATTCAGTTTTCTGTAGAAAATTTTGTATTATCGATATTTCGAGAATGTAAAATTTTATATAGAACATTTTTTGCTATCGATAACTATAAAAATTTTCTATGGAAGATTTTGTGCTATCGATAACTTTACAAATTTGCTATAGAAAATTTGTGCTATCGATATATTATATAACTATAAAAATTTTGTATAGAAAAAAATTGTGATATCGATGTATCGATAATAATGCAATAACTATAACAAATTTTAATAAAAAAATTTGTGTTATCGATATATCGATAACTATACAATATACATAAGATTTTTTTTATAAAAAATGCGTGTTATCGATTTATCTATAACTATACAAATTTTCTATAGATAATTTTCTGCTATTGATAACTATACAAATTTTCTATAGAAAATTTTATGTTATCGATATATTGATAACTATACAAATTTTCCATAGATATGTCGATATATATACAAATTTTCTATAGAAAATTTTGCGTTATCGATATCGATAACTATACAAATTTTTTATATAAAATTTTGCGTTATCGAGATTTCGATAACTATCGATTTCGATGTATCGATAACTATAAAATTTCTCTATAGAAAATTTTGTGTTATCGATATATTGATAACTATACAATAACTATGCAAATTTATAAAAAAAAAACTGTGTTATGGATATATCGATAATTATACAAACTTTCTATAGATAATTTTGTGCTATTGGCACATCGATTACTAACAAATTTTCTATAGAAAATTTTGTGTTATCGATGCATCGATAACTATACAATTTTCTATCGAAAATTTTGTGTTATTAATATATCGATAACTACACTAATTTTCTATTGATAATTTTGTGCTATCGATTAGTCAATAACTACAAAAATTTTCTCTACACAAATTTTTATGCTATCGATATTTCGATAACTATACAAATTTTCTATAAAATTTTGCGTTATTGATATATTGCGATATATCGATAGCTATACAATTTCTCTGTAGAAAATTTTGTGTTATCGATATATCGATAACTTTACAATAACTATACAAATTTTTTATAAAAAAAAATTGTGTTATCGATATATCGATAACCATACAATAACTATAAAAAATTTTTATAAAAATTTTGTGTTATCGATATATCGATAACTATACAAATTTTTTATAAAATAAAATATATTATCGATAACTATACAAATTTTCTATAGATAATTTTGTGCTATCGATACATCGATAACTACACAAAATCTCTATAGAAAAGTTTGTATTATCGATATATGGATAACTATACAAATTTTTATAGAACATTTTGTGTTATAGATATATCGATACTATAGGAAATTTTGTGTTATCGATAAATCGATAATTATGTCGATAGCTATGTAAATTTTCTATAGAATTTTTTTGTGTTATCGATACGTTGACAACTATACGAATTTTCTATTTAAAATTTTGTTGATATACAAATTTTATACAGAAAATTTTTAATATATCGATAACTATATCGATATCTAAATGAATTTTCTGTAGAATATTTTGTGTTATCGATGCGTCGATAAATATACGAATGTTCTATTAAATTTTTTTTTTGATAACTACACAAATTTTCTATAGAAAATTTGGTGTTATCGATATTTCGATAGCTATACAAATTTTATTTAGAAAATTTTGTGTTATCGACATATCAATAACTATGCAATTTCTCTACAGAAAATTTTGTGTTTTCGATATATCGATAACTATACTTAATTATTATTAAATAAATAAATATTTTTTTAAATATCGATATATCGTTAACTTTACACATTTTCTATAGAATATTTTGTGTTATCGATACATCGATAACTATAAGAGTTTTTTATTGAAAATTTTGTTGATAACTAAACAATTTGATAAAGAAATTGTTGTGTTATCGATATTTCGATAACTATCAAATTTTCAATATCGATAGATACACAAGTTGTATAGAAAATTTTGTGTTATCGATATATCGATAACTACACAAATTTTCTATAGATAACTGTAAAAGTATTCTTTAGAATAAAAAATATTGAGTTATCGATACATTGATAACTATACTAATTTTCTATAGAAAATTTTGTGAAATCGATATATCGATAACTATACAAATTTTCAATTCAAAATTTTGTTTTATCGCTATATCGATATCTACACAAATATTCTATACGAAATTTTATATCAATATATCGATAACTATACAAATTTTCGATAGAAAATTTTGTGTTAAAAATATATCGATAACATTACAAATTTTCCAAAGAAAATTTTGTGTTATCGATAAATCGATAACCACGCACATTGTCTATAGAAATTTTTTGTTATCAATTAAAATTTTTTTGTTATCAATTAAACGATAACTATACAAATATTCTATAGAAAATTTTGTTATCGATTTATTTATTTATTTATTTATTTATTTATTTATTTATTTATTTATTTATTTATTTATTTATTTATTTATTTATTTATTTATTTATTTATTTATTTATTTATTTATTTATTTATTTATTTATTTATTTATTTATTTATTTATTTATTTATTTATTTATTTATTTATTTATTTATTTATTTATTTATTTATTTATTTATTTATTTATTTATTTATTTATTTATTTATTTATTTATTTATTTATTTATTTATTTATTTATTTATTTATTTATTTATTTATTTATTTATTTATTTATTTATTTATTTATTTATTTATTTATTTATTTATTTATTTATTTATTTATTTATTTATTTATTTATTTATTTATTTATTTATTTATTTATTTATTTATTTATTTATTTATTTATTTATTTATTTATTTATTTATTTATTTATTTATTTATTTATTTATTTATTTATTTATTTATTTATTTATTTATTTATTTATTTATTTATTTATTTATTTATTTATTTATTTATTTATTTATTTATTTATTTATTTATTTATTTATTTATTTATTTATTTATTTATTTATTT